>JBAMCO010000371.1:0-10038 GCA_037075125.1 Hirtodrosophila caputudis | reverse complement strand
ATATATATATATATATATATATATATATATATTATTGTTAAATAAATTTGTAAATGAATAGAGCACTATTAGACTGTAGGTTCTATATAAACTCTTAAGAATGGCTTATATATTTTATAAAAATTTGATAAAACTCAAGTAGAGATTGAGTTAAGTTTCATGTGGTATATATATGTTATATATCAAGTCATATATAGGCTTAATAGTAGTCGCTTACTTTAACACCTACATCTGATATATGCATCTGACAGCGCTACGTACCCCTTTAACCTACACCTTTGGTGCTCAGTATTCATAAATTTCGAAAGATATGTATGTTGTGGACCTAAGTTCATTAGATTAGATTAAGTCAGCTTTTATCATGTGTGTGTGTGTATATGTGTGTGTGAAGCCAAATTAACTAAACTTAGAATTATAACATTTTAAATATAAACTGATAACGCGCCTGATGTGGTATAACTAATCTACAAGTATGTTAAAATACAGAGAACATAAATACATAAATGTATGTATGTACATACACATAAATGTATGTATGTATATCTGGTTAGTGAACCCGCAACAGATTGTGCTTTCGCGTTTAGCACATAATATATACACATATATATATATAAATTAGATATATGTTTGTATGTTTGTATTTATATGAGCGCACGTAAATTTTTGTATTTTTATTTTTTCGCGACACAAAACAAGTTTTTCATTCCAAATTGGGCTGCATACCAATACACAAATAACACATACTAACAGTTAATTCTTAAAAAACAACAACATTTATGCAGTTCAAGGCTTTTGCGCTTATCATATGCGATATTTGATTTGAAAAATTTGTCGCCTGTGCGACTGCAGTTTAAGTAATTGAAATTCTGCGCTTGCTGCATTAGCTACACGCCCACACGCACACACACACACATACAATGCTAGCACATATGTTTTATTGTGCAATAAATCTATATAGTATTACTACTTACTTTTGTGTATTTGGGCTGTGCGTTGGGATCTGCCATATTGAATAATTATAGTTAACTGCTTGCTGAATGCACTGCTTGAATGGCGACGACGACAAGTTGTGTTCACTTTTTGAGAGTTCGCACTAAACTGAAGCTGCAGGCGCTTTGCGTTTCTGTTTTATAGCAGCTGTGTGCTGATAGTGTTTCTTCTGCCTTCGCTTTACTTTGCACTTTCGTTTATCACCGAATTGTGGTCTTATCTGATTTGCCGGCCGGCCGGTCGACCACACAATAGAGCTAAGCAAAAAATCTAATATAAGTGTGTATGTGTGTGTGTGTGTGGCTACAGGCGAAATGTTTTGATATGTATGTTTAACAGAGGCGTAGGCAGAATTTATGCTAAAGGGGTTCTTAGTATAAGACTTTTTAGAAGAGTTTGTTGTTATATTACTCTGCAGCTCTGAAGTTGTCAAAATTATCAGAAGACTTTACTTAAATTAAAATAAACCCCTTGTACACGCCACTGCTTGTTTAGTTGCCCAGCAATAAATGTATGTTGTTTGCGGTCCTAGATTAGCTGTTCCTTCGGTTGTTATGTTTGTTAAAACTGTTATTTAGTTGTGGTTTGTCCCATTTATTATTTATCTATTTATATATATTTCCGTTTGCACATGGCACAGTTTTTTACTATCATGAATAAATCAATTATTTCCACTTTTTACGTATTATTTAATAAAAATTATGTACTGCGAGTACTCCAAAGACAAAACAGATATAAAAGCATCATTTTGTTTTGTTTTTGTTATGCCTTAGCCTGCTATTTTGCTTTGTGTGCTGCTTCGTGTGCAGCTTAAAGCTTGGCAATTTGTGCTTTTGCAGTAATAGTGGGTGTGCGTCGTGGCTAAAAGCTTACCATAAGAAAATACGGTTATAAGTTGAAATTGTATTAAGTTCATTCACAAATTCATACAGTTAATTAATTAAGTTAGTTTAAGTTAAATTATTATAATTTTCAAAGTCTTGTGGTACGTATGCGTTGACGATCAGCGCGGTCAAAGCCACTAATTGGAAAGCTTTCATAGCTAAAGGTACGCTGCACCATTCCATGATCTAGAAACTTGAGCTTACTAAGAGATTGGGCTATATAGTTGCTGAAAAAATAGATAGAAATAATTAGAATATTACTTAAGTGGTTTATATAGTATGATTATATATACCTGTAGTATTTGTAATCGTATTCCAAGTAGGTAGAAAACGGTTGCAATTCCAGGCCGTCGGGACAAATGGGATTACCATGCAAACTCAGATACTCCACATTGGGAAACAGACGTCTGATAAGCTTAATTGTAACCGTTAGATCGCTGAACTGCAATTTTAAATAAAAG
Source organism: Hirtodrosophila caputudis (assembly GCA_037075125.1). NCBI lineage: Eukaryota > Metazoa > Arthropoda > Insecta > Diptera > Drosophilidae > Hirtodrosophila > Hirtodrosophila caputudis. Next base: position 7,703 of record JBAMCO010000371.1, on the reverse strand, counting down.
ATGGGAAGCATATAGTGTAGTATACCCGATTACGGTGCATCGTATACCTTATATATAGTTTATATTATTCTAAAAACCAACCTACTCATGTGTAGTACACACACAATATATTCAAGCAGTGCAAAGCAGAATTTTAAATTCAAGCAGTTCAAAAACCATTTTGTAATCCATCAAATTTGTTGTCTATAGGCTTTATGCTATATGCTCTGCTAGCTCAGCATTTACACAGACGAACAGTACTAGATCGGTATTGATTTTGATTTGAATCAAGAATTTATAATGGCAACGCATATGACTCTTCCCGTTTGCCTTTTACACAATTTTGCATTGTTTTATGACCTCCATTTTAACTTTCTTGACTAGCTACTGGGTAAATTATACGATAACTGATATACTCTCTTCCCTGATCTCTCTCGCTCTCGCTTTGTCTTGCTCTCCCTCTCTCACCTCATTTTTGTTCAGCATGAGCACTTTTAACTGCGGCAAAGGCGATGTCAGCGTACGCAATTGCGATTCGTGTAGACGATTATTGTCCAGTACAAGATAACGCAATTGATCAAATTCCGATAACCAGGAGAGATCCTTCAAGCGGTTATAGCTTAAATCCAAATGTTCGGTACTATCGCCATAACGCTGCACAATTTCGATTGGCATTGAACGCAGATTTTGTTGCACCAAAATGAGCTGAACAGAAAAAGTTGGCAAAGTTTTTGTTATGTGGCAAGATAAGATTGGAGCTAGACTAATACTAGTATTAGTACTCGTACTACCTAGTATTTACCTGCTCGCTGTAGTTGTCGTCGTCATCTAAAGTTTCCAGCATTTTTAACCCAGATACAAGTATATTCTCTTCTGTGGTATTTAGTATTTATACTTGAATTTCAGGTCACAACAAAGATCACCTAGATCTATTCGTGTCCAAGTGCAATTGATAACTGGCCCGCTTTTGTTTTTCCACATATTGTTTATCACTCCCTGTCTCGCTCTCCAATATGTTACTATCTTTTTCCCATTTTATATATTGTTTGTTTGTTATTTTCTTTGGCTTCTTGCGTTCGTTGGCGCCGTTTCTCGAAGCTTTTGCTCTGAACTTGCTCAAGGTATTTAAGAGAGAGAGACGCAGAGGCAGTGAGTGACGCAGGCAGTAGCAGCTGAAACATTTATTGATAAGCAACAGCCGTCTGAAGTTTGACATGTAGATGGCGCTGGTGAATGAACTTGATAATTGTAATTCGTTCACACGATTAACGTTTACTTGAAGTATTATCTGAAGACTGTACCTATTTGAAAAATGTGTGAATGGGTCTAGTTTTATTACAAAAAGGCAGCAGCAGACATATTTCATCCGATATATTATATATATTCCTGATTAGCATGATCTGCTGAGTAGACCTTGTAATGTGCATTTGTCTATTTTTCTCTTCGTGTTGCTATAGCTACATTTGAAACTCATTTAATTTATTTTCTCTATTAAATCCTGTCAGCCACACACACCCCCCACTCCTTTTCTACACATCACGTATACGACAAGTGCGCCAGTTCTGCCCATAAACATGAACTTTAATTATAGACAAAGTGCATATAAATTGGAAACGATTTGTGGATATGCGCTAAGCTAAGTACTCCACTCAGCTTTGTAATAAATCCTTCTTCCATACAGCATACATAAAATACATATATATATATGTGGGCAATGGTGGGCGTGTCATATGCTAGTTGCGACTCGTCAAGTGCGCCACAATAGCAAAGTGCTGGCAAATATAATTTTAATTGCCAGTTAGGCCCCGAGAAACGCGACGTGGTAAATAGAAATGACGGCCAAAAGCCAAAGAGCTAAAGACCCCACATTGAATAACTGAGAAGGTTGTACATGACGAGAACCGATTGTCAAATACTCTATTTGAAATTACTTAAATTTGTGTTGGGAAAAATTATAATTGAATATTCAAGTGAAAATTATTGAATTTATATGAATTTTCGTTCGATGTATGCGAAATTTTAAGCATTTTGTGCCAAGTTTTTATATATTTGACTTATGTACTTCAATTCCATCTAGCAGTTTATCTAGGAGGCGATAATTCATTATAAAAATCTCGTTCCAAAGTTTGGATAAGCTCTGCTCACACCTAGAATATTTTTTAAAGGATTTTCCACTTTGATTTCAGTTCTAGCCTTCTCAATAAATACGCTGCTTATTTGTTTGTTATAAACTATGGTATACTCTGTAGTTTTCCCCTTTTTCATACAGAGTATTAAAACGGGCGCTGACAAGCAAATTTGTCTACGTTCGCACAATGAACGGCAATTGCAAAGGCGGCGTTAAATGCGATTGACTGCAAATGGCTAACAAAATGTTGTTTTGTATGTGCGTGTGTTTACACTGTCCAAACAAAATGTTATAACGTATAACTATTAAAGGTGGTGGGGGATGGGAAGGTAGGTGGGGGGTGGCGTCAGGTAGTGAGGGTATGCGGTGCAGATAGCGCCAAACAAAAGCAGATGACAGCGTAAATAAACAAAGTGCGAGATACAAATTGCGGCAGCAACATTTAACTAGGCATTTTATTCAATGAAACATGACACACTCACACACACGCACAGCCACACAATCACACACACACACACAGGCACACACACACACACGGGCACATATTCACACACATTAGATCTGCTGATACACGCACTGACATTGGGCATCCATGAAATACGTCAGTGAAACTAATCGATTTGTAAGTGTGCCTTGTTATACTCTATAACAATTGCAAATTATCAAAGAAAGGTATATTAAAGCTTAGGCTTAGGTGTGCAGCAGCAGAGTTACTGAAAATATTTGTATTATTATTTATATTTGCTGTACTTTTTATCTGCTATTCCATCTCGATTGTTGGCACTTCACTTTGCTTTTCTATTGTTGTTAATTAATTAGTAAAAATTAGTTTTTGCAAAATTTTTACGAACTACATAACTACAAGAATATTAACAATTTTTTGTGTAGTTCCCAATACAGGGTATATACTAGTTGAATACTTTTACTTTGTGCTTTCTTACATACTTAACGTTGGCTTTGTCATTAGAGCTCTGGGTCAGGCGACAGCTGTTGCTACTTATGCATTGTGCCACGCCCCCGACTCCTAAAGCCTCCTCAATGCTTAAAAGTTGTTGTTGTTGTAGTTGTAATTGTTGTTGCCGCCTTTTGTTGCATTTGTGGAATTGTTTGGGCGACGTTTTGTGTATTTTATTTCACTTACCCGACGCCCACATTTTTGTATTTTTTTTTGTTGGAGTTGTATTTGATGTTTGTTGTTTGTGTTGTTTGTTGTTGTGTTTTAACGGTTCGATGGCTGAAAATAAAACATAATACATATTTGTGCGTGTTTGTTGATCTTTATATAAATTTATTTGAACGCACTCATTGCATTCATTCCATTTATTCCATTATTATTCATGATTATTGTGCATTACAATTTATTATAATTGTGCCTTATATTTAGCTTATTTTTCGTTTTCTTTGCCATTAAGTCAATGTCAATGTTTGACTTTATTTGTAATTATATTTAATACATATAAATATATACATGTATGTATGTATTGATTTTTGCTTTTCATTTGAATAATGTAATAACATTGAATGCCTTTGTAGATGGCTGCTAAAGTTATGCACGAAATTGATAATCAATTTATTTAAATGAAGTTGCTTAAAGTTACGTAGATGAATAGTATGTACATTGCTTTGAGTTTAAATTGATTTTGTATTATGCTAAAACCATTAAAAACAGATTAAATTGATAATTCTATATATAATAATGTATAGAATTTGTGAAAAAAATGCTTATTCAATGGATACTATACATCAAAGCGCTTTGAAGTGGTCTGCAAATGAAATTTCAAGCGAATAACAACATGTGGGAGTTAGTACATATGTGGAGATAATTTTATTAGGATATATGGCTATAAATAAATACTAAGTTGTATATATAATGCTTAGTGACAGGACTAAACATTTTATATATAGAGATATGAAGAATTCTGTACATCATTGAGGTTGTAATTATACAAAAGTGTGAGATTCATTTGATAAATAGTTAGATGGATATATAGATAAAAAATTATATAGCTACAAAGATATATATAGACATATTGAAGGATTAGCTTGAACATACAAGCCTTTGGGGCTAAACTGTGCGCTTTAGAGAACTCTTTAAACTGTTTCTATATTTCAAAACACAGCTCTACTTACTTTCATACTTCTATTGCAAGAATGTTTAAGAAGAAACATAACTCTGCCCAAAACCAATATGCACCTGCATACTCTACCAACTGGGTACACAAAAAAAATTGTTAAAAAATCATAAAAACTTATAAAAGCATTTATAAAAACTTTTATGGCTAAATAAATAAATAGCAAAGTCTATTTAAAGCGATATGTTGGCTTCTATATATTAGAAATATATTTAGAAATTCTTTCAAATTTTCTATACAAAATTTATGCATAATTTGTGTAGAATTTATTATTGGTATTTGCTGGCTTCATTTGTTTACAATTTTCTGTTGGTTTAGTCAATTAAAAGTATTTTGTTGTGGTTGAATTTGTAAATGTATTTTATAAATACTTATTATATATATATATATATATGTTATATATATCGTGTTTGTTAGCGCACTGTAGGCAAATACAACTTATGCCTATTTAGCGAATTTCGCGAATTTTGCTGATTTTTTTTAACGACTTACTAAACGTCGTATCCACAAGCTCATAAATAGACGTTTTTCTGGCAGCACTCGAATTTTGAATTCAAATTCCATTAAAGCTCTTGGGCTGAGTTTTTGTGGTTGAGACCCTTTAGACGGCGTCCCCATTAACACTCATTATTCACTGTAATTGAAAAGCCATGGATACCGTGTATGACATCACCTTCGAAAACAGCCACCCACCCAGCTGCCCACCACAACCACCACAGCCTAAACACCACCCACTTATAACTTAAATATATATGTAAATGTATATACAAAGCTTGAGCTAGCTCTGGGGCTGGCAGGTGTGGGCACATTAAAAGGAGCACTCGTGCTACTCCAATTTAAATGACTTCCTACGGGTCGTATGCGTTATATAAGACGCTGACGATAGCTGCTTTATAATTGCGCTCGTTTAACACCAAACTGTATGACCTTGTGCATCGTTTGCCTTTTGGTCAGCCAGCCAGCCCCATTCAGCCCCAACCGCCCACTGTGCCCAAATCGCCTTGGCGCAAAAAAAAAAAAAAAAACACGCAAAGTATTTCAAATGAAAAGAAAAAATAAAAAAAAAATATATATATATATCGCCTGGCTACGTTAATTAACAAGATAATCGTTGGAGACGCTGCACACTGATTTAAGATCTGCCAAAAACGTAATGAAAACATATAGCAACAAATGCACTTAAATGATGATTAATTGCATTACAAGCTTAGCTTGCCTAAAAAAACTATGAGTCAATTACGAGTTTGTTTTATTTTTATGATTTGATTTCTGTAATACCAATGGGAAAATAATTTGCTGGGACTGGCGAACATATACTATATAATACATATATATTTATTGGAATTTAGTAATAGTGTTGTATACATTTCTTAATGATGTGACGGTATTACACCAAATTCTCACAGCTGTCATTATTTTTAGCTGAATCAAATAAACAATTTTACATTTGTATATATCTAACTTAAACTAAGATGGTAAAGCGGAGAAGAGGCACAGTAGAGTGCTAAACATTAGCAAGGCAAAAATGAAAACAAATTCGATTGCTATAGTCAAGTATATGCAATTCGGGGATGCCCTGTACTCAGACTACAACGACAAATTCAACTGCCCTCTTCCTTTTACTGCTGTTGTGGTTGTTTAACTCTAATTTCCATGTTTTAGGTATTTGTGATGAAATAGGTATTTCAATTACTTGTGCTGGCTATTGATTGATTTGCTGGGCAGTAACAGGTTGTATCTAAAATGTAATTCACTTGAGCTGCAATTGGAATAGAGGAAGCTATAACATACGCTAAGTTTGGTGTAAAGGCGGAGGCTATGGAGTCCAAGAACTGTGCGGTTAGATAGATAAAGAGACCCACAGAAAATTGAATAAACAGATGGTTCGACAGTTAATACATATTTAGTAAAAATATATATATATATGTATATATTAATCGGATCGGATATGCCTCCTTTTACCATAAACATACTTAACAAAATACTTTTGACCAATTCTAACACTTCTTTCGTATATTTTTCAAGTGACTACAGGGTGTTAAGAAACGCAGAATCACAATATTTTTATGTTTAATCAAAAGTTAATAAATTTTATAAATTATATTTATTTGAAAACATTTATTGTGCGAATCCTGCTCCACATTTTATTAACTAACTTCAACAATCAATTTTAATAGTCAATTATTAATTATTGATTAATTTTCAAGGTCTTAACTGCTATGAAACTGATATCCAAATTTTATATATGTACGTATATATTCTCTATTATATATAATACTTCATATATACATATATTTTCTATTATATACAATACTTAATATATATTTTCTATTATATATAATACTTAATATATATATTCTTTCTTGTATAATACTTATTATATATATTCTTTATAATATATAATACTTAATATATATATTCTCTCTTATATATAATACTTCATATATATATTCTCCATTATATTTAACACTCATAGTATATATTTAAGCACTAGTTGATTGACAACTTGACACACTTAAGAAAATTGTAAAGAATCGACATTAAACAACACTCAATAACCCATCATTATAACTAATTAATTTGTGGCTTTTATCAGTTAATTATAATTATTAACTAAATATAGATAAAATTAGTAATTAATTTATATTATGTTCGGCACCACGGTGCAGTCAGATACTGTCAGCTAAAGCATCGCTACCTGCTCGCCGCTCGTCATTATCATCATTATCTGGCTAAGCCATTAAGTAATTTGTTTCAACGGTTTGTCAACAAATATATATAAAAGTGTATATGTGTGTGTGTATGTGTGTGTGTGTGTGTGCGTGTGTTTATGTATTTGTATTTTGGTTTGCGCTTTGCATCGACAACACGTCGGCTTAAGTTTGCCGGCTTGGCAACCTCTTCCTTTAGCTTGTTGATGATGGGCAGGGTGAAGTAGCGCACAAGGGGGGGTTTGACAGGGGGCAAGCATGACACTCATATATAAATTGTCATAATTTGTTCAATGTAGGTTGAAGCATTTAAATGTGTAACACACTTTGCCATGATTTGCATTTATTTATTTATTTTATTCCAATTTTATTTTATTTTATTTGTGGAGTTTTGTGGTAAAAGTCAAAACAAAATCAAATAATCAAATTAATAACTGGAAAGTTGTTGTTATCAAGACAATCTATGAGAAATTTGTATATTTATTGATCACATACCTTGAGATTAAGTTAAACAATTATAACATGAAATTTGTGAACAATTTTATTGTTGATTATGCTCATCTGATGCCTTGGGCTGAGTCCTTGATAAAGCCTCTTTAGATTCTATTAGCTGCAAAGTAGCTACAAAAATGTTCACATGCTGCCCCAACCACCACTCCTTCTTTTTTTCCAGCTGGCCAAGTGAATAGATACAAAATCTTAGAGCTCTTCTCATGGAGGCATTGACCAACTAATCGACTTGTAGGGTCGCAT
>JBAMCO010000370.1:0-10041 GCA_037075125.1 Hirtodrosophila caputudis | reverse complement strand
AGACCCTGCACCATACGTTGATATTCCTCATTCAGCCGATTGGTATCCTCATCCCTCATACTAAAAATAAATTATTTTAAATAAGAATAATAAGAAATTATTAAAAATAAAAAAAATTCATTTAAAGTACACATACTCTTGGACCAATTTTGTGAGCTGATTAAGGGCATTAGTGCTACGTTCCACAGTGCGCCTGTTGATTTTAACGCTCATAGAGTCAATGCAAACATTATCAATGTTATGTGCCTCATCAAACACCACACAGGACTCTCGGGTCATTTCTTTTGAAACGACCTGTGCAATTTTTGGATCCAATAGATAGTGATAGCTATAAACAACAATATGTGCGTGTGCAATCTGACAAACAAAAATATAATTGTTAATATCTAGAATATACAGATATTCTTGTTTAACGCACTGCAAAGCGGGCTAGAAAATAAGGACACCAATTTCTAGAGCGTCCATATTCTTTAAGATCATCAATGCTGTACACACCCACAGGTAGCGTTGACTCCTTTCCCTCCATGGTAAAGCCTTCATAATACTGACCTGTAAGGCGATATTAAATATATATAAAATAGGATAACAAGAAGGATCGAGATTATCTTACAAATAGGAACGTCTGCATCCATTTCATGACGCTCACGTATATAACTTGCAGTTAAGCCATAGCATTTGCCATCAACAGCTTTGCCTTCGCGCTCCTTGCTAACCTCCGGATGTACGCACATATTCTTACGTGAACTAAGCACTAATCCAGTCAGGCCTGGCGATTGGGGTGCGTAACGCTCGTAGTAGACCATTAAATTCTGTAGTTCAGCAATAACTTTTTCGATTTCGGGCACTGTACGTGAACAGTAAATCAATTTGCGTACAGTTTCTGGATGCTCGATCATATAAGCCACAATCAGCGAAAGTAACGTTGCTGTTTTCCCTGTGCCTGAAGGCATTTCTAGCAGGCAATGTCCCTTAGCATCCAAACTACGTTTAAGCTCCAGCATATACGCATATTGTTCCGGATAAATGTATTCATAGGGGAAATAGACGAGGAGACCGTCAACGCTGAGTCTAGAAAAATGAGATAAATGCGAAATTTATATATAATTTAACAATAAACAAAATATATATTTATTACTTCATTATTGTAATACTCTGCTGCTTTACTTAATTATTTTTGTTTATATCGGTAGACAATATGAATGCCGGTAAATTCGATAAAAATCGAAATGTGATTCTTGACGATACGCGTAGGTACGCTGCTCTATATATTGTAAAAAAAGATCTAAAATTTTATAATAAATATAAAAATAATTTTATGTATATTCTGTGTTTTAAACAGTGGCCGTAACACACTGTTAATAATAAATAGTGTTCTTGAAAATAAATGACATTTTCGAATCACCGTTTAATCAAAAGTGTTTTACTAATAAATTAATAATGAAAATAAAAAATAAAAAAAATATATATATAAAGTGTACACTTCACTTAAACATAATTCATGAACTTTAAAAATCTAACGAGGAAAACATAATTTACTAACTTGATTTTGAATTTAAACTATCTTTCAGCTGGAAGAAGCGCAGAATTAGATAGCAGCATACAAGTCTTAAACAAAAATATCGTGTTTTAGTGTTCATTTTGTTCGGTGAACATATATATTAAAAATATTTTTTATGTTTTAAGTTAGCTTTAGAGTTACTTTATGGTTTATATAACTGAAATATTTATTTTTTCATCACATACAAAGAATAATTCAACCAAAATAACAATAAATCGCAAAGTTTGTTGGAGGCATGTTCACTTTTGTTCACTGGCAGTGAACCAGTCAATACTGTTCAATAGTACTAGTACATTTAGTTTTTGGAGGATAATTATTTAAGCATTGTGCTTGTTTTTACACTTTGTACATATATTTCTCACTAATAAGTTTAATAATATTAAAAACAATAAACAAGCACAGTCACATGGACGATCTCAACCCCTTGGCTGGAACAGCACATTTGCTGGAGGAAGTTGATAGTATGTGTTACATCTTTTATTAACAATAAAAATGACATTAATAATATAAAATGTTGTTTAATATAAATTTTATAGAAAAGCTAATGGTTCTGTTACGCGATGGTCGGACATTAATTGGCTACTTGCGCTCTGTGGATCAGTTTGCCAATTTAGTTTTGCAGCGAACAATTGAGCGAATACACGTTGGCAATGAGTATGGAGATATTCCGCGCGGAGTTTTCATAATACGAGGTGAAAACGTTGTATTGCTCGGAGAGATTGTGAGTGCATTTGTTAAAAGTTAAGAGAACTGTTCGGTAATGTCGCCAAGGCACCAATTTTCTGAGCAGATCAGTCCTTTTGTAACTGTCACTGCCCGAATCCTACCTTGTGAAAGTCAGTAAGACTTTCCGGCTACGACTATATTATCATGGTCCCCTATCCTACCTTGTTCCTTTATTACTGTACGTTTTTGATCATTTTATAGGTTTATCTATCCTTTATTGGTAACATATATGTGTAATATCGGTAGTATTCATCCTAGAGGGTTTCGATAGTGTATGAAAAATCGATAATATAAAGTTTCTTAAATATTTAGATTATTTGAAAAATGTCATGAACCCTAAATATACTTCTAGTACAAAACTAAAACATTTGGTTAGAAAATGTTATCAACTTAATAATACTAATTTTAACTTAATAGATGAATGTGATTACAAATTACATTTAATTTAAATTTAATTGTCGGTCGAATTAACCTTACTAATGTTATAATACTAGAAAAAAATGAGTAATTGGAAATTAACTTACAAGATTTAATTTTAATTAAACTCTCGCCCAATTTGAGATAAAATATATCTAAAACATTGATAGTCGTGCACGAATAGTGAGGTATAAAATTTTTATATTCCAGGATCGTGAAAAGGAACAAAAACTGCCGCTAAAAGAAATTTCCGTTGATGAGATATTGGACGCACAGCGTCGTGAGCAAGAACAACGACAGGAAAAGCATCGATTGGTGTCAAAAGCACTTAAAGAGCGCGGCTTAGCAGTCAATGCAGATATAATTAACGAAGATTTTTGCTGAGCTGGTGTGGCTTTATATAAGTTTAGAATAAGCTTAAAAAAATTTCCTTCATTCATTAATTGTTTTTTGTCAATTGTATATTTGTACTCCATAAAAATCTATTTAAAAACTATATGTACATATTTTGACATGTATCCTGTTTAACCATTGTGGCCCGATCCAGATGTAGTCGCGGACTCTTCAAGCAATATGTACTTCTCCAGAATTTGATACATCTCCACCTTTGCTTTGATTTTATGTCGTCGCGATAACTGCCGCAAATAGGCTGCCACCGATTTACAGAAGAAATCATCCTCAGTCTCGTTTTTAGCGGCTGCAGAAGTGGTTGTCGCATCAAAGCCTAGCGAAGCTTCCTGCTTGCTAGAAGGCAAATGCTCTCGACCGGCTCTAACGTTTGGCAAACATACCATATAATCAATATCATTCTGAGAGTGATCAGCATCTGACGTCGATTCCCCTCCTGTTGACACGGCAGCATTTGTTGCTGCTTCAGAATTGTGCACTGTGACCAGAGCCGGCGATGGCTGAAGTGTGGGCAAAACTTTATGATCGGCCGATTCAGAATCGCCCATATATTCCTCATATGAATCGTGTCCATCCCCATCATCGGCCTCAACCAACACAGAATAACTTTCCGATTGTGTTGTCTGCACCTCTAACTTGGCATCAGTATCATAATTATGATCGCACTCATCGTAAACTTGAGACTCGTCCAAGTCCTGTTCTATCAATGTATCTGGCTCAGCACGTCCTTTCACTAGCCTCGGTGTTCTTACATCCGCTTTTAGCCAACCCGTTGGCGTATCATCGCGACGACTGCGCTCACGACGTTTTCGAACAAACTCCCGCAGAAAGTCCATTTGCCTAAAGAACTCATTGCGACCAAATTCAGATGCAGGATGGAGGCGCATTTGTTTTAATTCGCGTGAATAGCGATCTCGCAGACATGTCCAACGACGTCGTGCATCTGGTGATGAAATATTTAAGGCTTCCGCAACTTTAGCCCAATCCTCTTCTTTTCTCTGCGAAAGGCGAAAGTCTCCATGTCTGTGGTCGTACAGCGATGGTGTGGAACGTATTGTGCGTATTAGCACAACATCTGATTCATCCAGGGGCCTATGATGGGCGCTCATTTTTTATTGTTAATTGTTATTGACCATAATTAACCGTTCATTATATTTCAGCTAGAAGTCTATGTTTACGAAGTATCGCTTTCTTTGCAGTGTGACCAGCTGCTAGCTGTTTTGTGCTCATTTAAGCTTAATTTGCCCAATAAAATAAAATTTTGACAATTTTTTTTTTCCACAACGCTCGCAGCGCAACACAGAGACGCGTGCAACTTTTCCGATTTAATATATTAGTTTATACAAAAAAAATTTTTTTTTAATAAAATATATGTTATCAAACACAAGTTGTCGAATAGCTTGCGTATTTCCCAAAGTCTTTGCAGATGAATTTTGTCTATTTATCGTATAGTATCTTGCCAAAAATTGTCCTAAAAATGGCGGAATTTAGGACCGCTGGTCTGTTTCCGATTTTACGTGATCTATTACGATTAATCTTCTGGGGCGCCATAAAAAGGCAAGAGCACTAGTCTGTATTCAGCTGAATACGGCACGGGCCTGGGAGAATGTGATAGTATAGTATTAATTTAGTATTAACTGTGTTTAGTGCGGGTGATACACAATGTTTTAGTTTGTTTCGATCCGATACAAACTACATTTTGACTTAGAGTAGTAGTTGTTTTCTATTAGCTAGTAGCTCATAATCCGATAACAACTCACGCTTTTTTCAGGCGCAGCATATGACAAAAGTTTGTAATGGCGATGTTCACGCCTTATGGAGAAATACACGCGGAGCTAGCTCGTTGTGACGACTAGTGCCAGTACAGTATTAATGGGCCCACGGCGATTAATACAGGATAAATTTAGTATTAATTGTATTTTTGTAGCACATGAAAAACACAGTTTCAGTATTTTTGACAAGACCTCAATTATTATAAATATATTCAATAATAATAAAATATTGCTATATATACTATAACACATAGTGTGCAAATATCTTCGAAATCGTCTACAAATGATTTTGTACTTGGTACAACCAATAAGGAAAGACATATGTCTTATTGGTACAACTCGTGATAAAAATAAACTCGAGTTAGATATGATTTAGCATAGAAAATTAACTTCCCAAGTTCCGCCAGGGGCGTTTCTATTACGAATCTCGAGTTTGGCAATTAACGGTTCCTTTTAAAAATTTAGAGCCGCTTGTGAAGCATTAATCGCATCAATAAGGAACACGTCAAGTTGAAATGAAAGAACTAGTTAATTTGAATTATAATTTAAAATTTATGCTCCGCTATTTTTCTTCTACGTCACACTTTACCGAAGTCGTAAAAAATTTTTGCCGTGAACCTCTCTCCGACTTCGTGCGACTCGGTAAAATATGACATAGAGAGCAGCCGTATTGGCGTAACCATGTATTCTTTAAATCATGTACTTATATTTTATTTTTGTAGCTGAAGCAAGAATAGTGTGGAGTATTGAGGCTACATGGTATCTCCTAGATTTATGTGGAAAAAACATTATTAAGTATAAGTGTTGCCATTGTATTTACTAATTTAATCAGATCGATGCTTGATAAAATGCTGAGCAAGCATTTACAAATGCGTTAACATTAAATTAACAGTGACGCAAATTGCCAAATTCGATCAAAAACGAATTTTGGAGAACGCTTTAGGATAGTTTTTCGAGGTTCTTCTCACATCGTCATGACGTTATCGTTATTTTGCTTTCACAGCTTCATAAATTTATTGTTAAAAAATGCAAAATTTTAACTAATATATTTATAAACATTTAATGACTTGTGCTAGAACCATGCAAAAGAAAATACAAACACTTAAAAAACTTTAAAATCATGTTTTATTTTTTAAAATATATCGTAACGCCACACTTAAAAAATATTTTAATTTTTTCTTATAACTATCCCGATAATCGCTGTTTATTTACCCATTGTAATATACGAGTATCATTAGTCGACATTATGAATCGCTTTTATATTTCCTATTTTTTTAAACAAATATTCACAAATTAGTTACACTACAAATTTAAATATAAATATATACTAAATACTGTACTATTGCGTATTCACGGGTCGTTGCTCATGCCGAGCATTTGTTATGGCCGTTCTGTATGCTCATAAATTGTGAAACACTGGTTGGCGGCCGATAATATCCTAAATTCTGACATTTTTAAACACGACGGTACTATCATCGAGTATCGTACTATTGTCGAGCATTTGAGTACTCTGGTCGCTGTTTATAATATAATCGGAATCAACACTGTTATACAACTTCTCTGTATTGCATACAGATGTTTTGTGAATATTAATAGATTTAGCAGGAGCTGCTGCTAAACAACAAATAAAAAATAAGATAGTTATAAATGTAAAAGATTATTAAAATTAGTTTCAAGTAATTGTAATTATTTTGACCAAGACCAATATTTTTTTGAACATATATATATATATATATATATATATATATGTATGTATGTGTATATATATATATATATACATATATATAAGTGTATTGTAATGCGTACAAAGATGCTCAAGAAACTATTTTGGAGCTATACAATTCTGGTTGTTTTGTTATACCACATATCCGAAGCGGTTTGCTTCGTGAACGCAGAAAGCGAAATAACTGTTAATCGTTATACTACTGCGGCACATCAACAACAGCCAAGCAACAATATAAATAATGGCAAACAAAAATCAGCTTCCACATCGCCATCATCTTTAACAGGTACTGCGGGCTTTCAAACTCATACGGGCAGTGGCGAAAATCCTCCACCTTCCCCGACACATCCAAATGAACAGCCGCATCATCGCAGCTCATACAATTTGCTAAGTGAGGCCATGTCACAGGCTGTAAGCTCCTTAAGCGGCGCCTCATCTGCTGATGGCACCTGCAGTGCTAATGATTTTGATTGTTATAATGAGAGCGGCGTACAGGATCGACTCGGCATGGAAGCTATTGCCAGTTTGCATCGTCAATTGGATGACGATGATAATGGAAATATTGACTTGAGTGAATCTGATGATTTTTTGCGCGAAGAGCTCAAGTATGATTCGGGATACGAAAAGAGACAAAAGGCATTTCATTTTAACGATGATATGCATATTTCGGTTAAGGAACTATGGAATGCTTGGCTACGTTCCGAAGTACACAATTGGACGATTGAACAAACGACTGATTGGTTGGCCCAGTCAGTTCAATTACCCCAGTATGTTGATCTATTTAAATTACATAAGGTTACAGGTGCAGCATTGCCCAGATTGGCTGTAAATAATTTACATTATGTAAGCAATGTGCTTGGCATTAAGGATCCCATACATAAACAAAAGATATCTCTGAAAGCAATGGATGTCGTGCTATTCGGACCACCCAGAGAAACGGGCACACGTTGGAAGGATTATATACTAGTTACTCTCCTATTAAGCGCTATTATTGGCTGTTGGTATGCCTATCAGCAGAATAAAAATGCTAAGCGGCATTTACGTCGAATGGCACAGGATATGGAAGGATTGCAACGTGCTGAACTTAGCCTGCAGGAAATGCAGAAGGAACTGGAGCTGGCGCGCATGGAGCAGGAAAATGTGGCAACCGAAAAAATGGATCTAGAACGTCGCCTTAAAGAGGTACCATCGCTTAGTTCATCTAGCTCAGATCTTGAGGTGCAGCAGTTAAAAAAAGAAATTGAAATGCTACGCAATGAGCTGACTCGTGCCGAATTTGAGTTGGTAGACAATTGTTGGGCACCACCGCAACAGTTGCAATCTTGGTTACAATATACATACGAATTGGAAACTCGAAACCATCAGAAGAAACGCATATCCGCTGAGAAACAGCTGCAATCGGCACGAGAAGCATGTGAGAAGTTGCGTAAAAAGCGTTCGAGTTTAGTTGGCGCTTTTGTATCTACGCATGGAAAAAGCATTGATGATGTCGATCGATCGATTGTGGAGGCGCGTAACTCACTGGGTGAAGTGACTAATGAGCTACAGGAACGCCTACATCGGTGGAAACAGATTGAGACGATGTTGGGCTTGAATATTGTCAATAATAATGGGTTAGCCTATTTAGAGAATATATTGTATAGCCGTAATGGTGGTGTCAGTAGCAGCACTGGTGGTATGAGTTCTACAAAGAGCTCAAGGGCACGCATAACAAGCAGCACTGATGATCTGGATGATGAATCAATACATGGCGGCAATTCTGGACCAATATACATGGCAGATCCAATAACCGATTGACCAACGGACAAGTACTTAAACATTTACTATATCACTTACTTATTACCCATGGCAAATATGTATGATGGTTTAATTTTTGTTATATTTAATCGGTCATCAATTAAATCAACAAGAAAAGCTTCATTTGCCGAAATATTGGCGGTGCATAATCAAAATAGACATATACTTTTAAACATATACTTATATAGACTTTTACATCTACCTATTACTAAATTCTATGCATATATATATATATGTTACGCGCGATGGCCTTTTTCGTAATACCTACTAGCTCTTGAAATCATATTTCTGGTTTCAATTCGAATTAAACACGTCCATGAGTATTTAAATTGCCTTTCAATGTAGTAGAATATATTTTTTTCAAAATTCAGGGGAGTGTTACTTCCTAATATACACCTGCTTAACCTACTGTATATATATATTCTATTAAACACTATATGTACATTTATACAAATAATTGTATGTAAATATATGTATGCGTATATATATTATTTGTACTTGTACATTAAGGTGTTTAATAGTATTAGTGAGATAACTACGTCATCAATCATAGTAAAATTAAAACGGCAAGAAAAAAAACGAAACTCTTATGATAAACTTTTCTGTATTGTATACTATTCAAATGATAAAGACCTGTAGATGTGTTTAAAAAACACTAAAATATTAGATATTTGTGGGCTATAAAGCCGTTAAAATTGTAAAAAAAAAAAAAAAAAAAAAAAAAAGGAAAAAACTTTAAATACATTTATTTGTTTTTGTAAAATCCCAATAGCAATTCAGCTGTGTATGTCATTGTTGTTATTATTGTTTGCCTTCTGCTCATACTCTCTCACCTTTCGTTGTTTTTGGGCATTGATTGAGAGAGACTAACTTTGTAACGACAGGTTCTGGACCGTCATTTGTTCACCGTCTACGTCGCGGTGTGTCGAAGAAATGAATTAGCAAAAATTTATGTTTGGCGGTATTTGAGATCATTGTGTGCAGAATGCCGAGCAGTAAATTAATTGATGGCAATTGTTTTAGAAGCTCAGGCATAGTTGCTGACATATATATTTGGGCTAAAGAAAATTCTTATTATATCTTTGAATATGTCCAATACATAGTTTGCAAACACAGAAAAATCAAAAAAATTACATTCGTTTTGTTATCGTGTCTCTCTGTGTTGCGCATGACTGTTATATGATGTTATGACGACACACGATCAAAAAATTCGAACTGAATATTTTCCAAATTTGGCAGCGTATTGTACAAAATCTAGAGATTTTGTAACCAAAAACATTTTATTCGATGCGCTTGGCAATTTCCTTCAATTTTCGGATACACTTGACCATATATTCTAAATATTACAGGAAAAGCAGTAGCAATATTAAAAGACGTCAACTAAAATTTAGCTTCGTTGTGTGGTTGTGTAGTGATCGTCTATTTATTTATTTTTTCAACATGCGCAATGAGAGCCGAAGAACTGCACTCGGGGTGGTATAGCCTAGGTTTTCTCTCAATCGTGCTCAATTTGTGCCCCATGCAGTTGAAAGGAACGTGTGGCGTCATAACGTACGACCCAATAATATATCGCCTTTGGTAAAATCTTACTTATGTGTCTAAAACAATAGCTATGGTATATGTGCAACGAATTGATAGAA
>JBAMCO010000366.1:0-10104 GCA_037075125.1 Hirtodrosophila caputudis | reverse complement strand
CCTCTTCGTGGCAATAAAAACTGCTGAACACAAATATAAAAACCTAATGAATTTTCAATGAGCGCAAGAATTCAAGTTCATTGATATAGATGGAACCGGTTCATCACAAGATGGATAGGCCGTATTTCAATATATTAAATATTTGACTCTTGAAAAGCTGAAAAACTAGCCTATTGACCATTGTTATAGGTAGCTAAAAATTCAAGTGGAAAAAAATTAACAATCTTAGGGCCAACTTCATACATATTTACGAGCAGCATTATAGTTGATACTGTTGCTGTTGTTGCTGCTGTTGTTGTTGTTGCTGGAATAGCATAATAATTAATTAAGTTATAATATTAAATGTCCATAAAGGGGCATTATGGCCATAACTTTTGAGTGGTTGTGTGCCATGCTTGATTGGCTAGAATCTCTGAAATTTGTGAAAACCTCATAACTCTTTTTTTGTTTGTTATCATCAGCTGTGATCTAAAACCATATAAGGGGAGTAAGCATAGTTATATATATACATATGTATGTTATATGGCCTTTGATATACTTAATAGCATTTGGTTTTTATTTATTTTTGGCTGTTGGACACATAACGTGTGTCACATGCCGTTTTGCCGTGTGGAATTTATGGTCCAGTTGTGCGGAGACTGCGTTGACTGAGATGTGGCAGAAGCCAAACCAATCATGCTTACTTTCATAACTGCTAACGAAGTTATTTTCTATGTTGTCAGGTTGATTTCTCCCCCTTTTTTAACACATTTGGCAATGCGAGCCATGTGCCGTTTATAAATGACTCCACATTTTTAAAGATATTATGTTGACAGTCGAGATTGAGCGTACGTACCTAGAGGAATTTTCACCAATATTTATTGAAACGATTTGACCGCAATAACGTCATGTATTCCATCTTGGCCATGAGCTCATTCATCACAAAGACACAATACTTTGAGTAGTTTAACCAAAATGCTTGACTTGTGTGTGTTTTTTTTTGTTGTTTTTTATTTTGCGTGTTGTCAATAATTGCTGTGATTCATTCAATTTGTAAACTTTGTAGGAATAAGAGATATATTCATTTATATTCATTTATTGAATATCAAATTCCGATTAAAGTTTTACCTGAGCGGAAGTAATGTGTGCGTGTGAATGTTTAATATAATAAAATAAAACTATTATCTGCATTCAATCCTTTCGCTTGACTTCATTTCAACATGCTCACATTACAATAGCTTCGTAATTGTTTCTGGCATATTCATTACATGGACACAAATATATATGTATATATATATATTTGCTATAATTAAATTAATTAAATTTTGTCCATTTGTGTTCAACAAATGTCATACTTGAGACATGACTTCACATCAAATGACGAGACAGCTTAAACTCTATGGCAAAAGGTATCACATTCGCACCAGAATCTATTTTTGTATAAACAATTCCAAGAAATGTTCAAACCTGAGTGCTTTGGTTAAGTATACTTGACTACAGAACACCCTGGAGGCACAGTTCATTGGCTTCTGCTGCTGTGCACTTTTTTGTAATTTAATGGGACGCTATAATGTTAATTAGTGAAATCATTAAAAAGCATTTTCAATTTCAACAGCGAAACTATTAAAATTATTACAAAAAAATAGCGTAATTTACGCTTCAATTAAAAATCAACATAATTCCCAATTATCAAAGAGCTTATGACTATTAATATTTCTATTTTAATTTATATCTTTTCATCTAATATTCGCTGCAATAAAACCCATAAATTAGCTTACTTTGACACATTGCAAAAAGGCATAAGCAATTATAAAGTTTGTTTAATAAAAACACGCATAAATCAATAAAATGATTAACTATATCAAAGATTAGCTCTTAATAGAATTTATATTAAATAAATAAATGTTTTTTTTGTGTTTTCATTACAATTTTGAATATTAAATTACGTTTACATGCGTTGAATGCACATTTGCCTTTGCAGCCTCCACAGCCAGACTCATCCATCCCATATCCTCCATGCTAGAGATGACCAGCAAACCACAAACAATAGAACCTGGCCACATGGAGCCGGCAGCCAGTTAATACCAATGAATATGGGAATACAAACAACTTAACAAGCGAGACACCAGGCAGTTACACAAAAAGCAAATAATAATAATAAATAAGAAAATAAATTATTTATAAATAATAAATTGAGAAATGCATCCTGGGGTCCCGAACGATATCAATTGGCTGGAGCAGGAAACGGAGCTGGAGCGGCATAAACTGTACAAAAAATACGCCAAGTGCAGCAATAGTTGTCGTAGACTACCGCTGGGAAATGTACAAATGTCAGTGCTGTGTATATCGGGCTGGTGTTTGGGCATTTGCCTCCTGCTGGCCAATTGTAGAGAGGCGGCTGGTTCGTATCTGGAGCCCGATGAGCTTATACATGAGCTGGATCGTCCAGTGCCATTGACATCGGTGCAAGGTGTGCTGGGCAGGCAGGCCATGTTGCCATGTGATATAACGCCGCTGGAGCGTGATGATGCGGTATATATGGTGCTCTGGTTTCGAGAGGGTGACGGTGAACCCATCTACAAGTGAGTCCTTCAAGCTAATAGTTGACCGCTGTGTGTGTGCGGGTCTCTGTGTGTGTGTGTGTGTGTGTGTGTGTGTGTTGTGTGTGCGGTCTATAGCTCAAAATTATGTTAAACTTCTTTTGCAGTTTCGATGTCAGAGGACGTCAGTTTGGACAAGCGCGTCTATGGTCCTCGCCGCAGGCTTTTGGGACACGTGCCCACTTTAGCAGCACCTCACATCCGGCACAGCTAAAAATCGACAATGTGCGGATTGAGGATGAGGGTGTATATCGTTGTCGTGTCGATTTTCGTAACTCACCCACCCGCAATCTAAAGATAAATCTGACTGTAATTGTGCCGCCGGACAGACCCATCATCTATGAGCCCAATAGACATGACAAGACCAGCAATGTCGAATCCTTTAACGAAGGCAACGATATTGTGCTGGCCTGTGAGGTATCTGGCGGTAAGCGTTCACTTTTTACCAGCAATTTTTTTGGCAAATATTTAACAGGTTTACATCATTTCGGTACAGGTCGACCCAGACCAAATGTTACCTGGTACTTGGATAATACGGTCATCGATGAGTCTTTTGACCAACGTGCCGATGGCAAGACCATCAATCATTTATCATATCCAAATATTGGACGACAACATCTAAACGCTCGACTCGTTTGTGTGGCCAGCAATACAAATCTGACGCCACCAAACAACAAGGTTGTCATACTGGATGTTAACTGTAGGTCGCAATGGAGGTTAAATCTCAGATCACACAGCTAAATGATTGCCTGATTGCTTGCAGTAAAACCCGTGGCAGTGCATATCCTGACCAAGGATCGATTTGTATCCGCAGATCGCACCTATGACATTGAGTGCAAAAGTTCTGGCTCCAAGCCGCCGGCATTAATCTCATGGTGGAAGGCCAACAAACAGCTAAAGAAACTCACCAAAAATGTGAGTATAAAACGATGATTAGTTTATTTATATATACTCTATATATAAATTCATGTTCATACTTCAGATTTTCTATTAATTATTTAGTTGAACTTTATGTCTGCATATCAAATTTGAAATATTTGACATTTAGTTTGTTAAACTTAACCCAAGAAAACTCTACATTAATTTGTTAACTTTATCTATACTTTGTCCGAGCTGACGCTTTACATATTAATTTATTTATATATATAGCTATACTATATTTAACTCTTTCTCTTTTAAATTCAATTTACAAATTAGCCTTAAGTTAGTAGCAAAGAGGAACGAAAATATAATACAAATGAATGCCAACTAATCAATATACAAAACTGAAATATTGACTGTGATAAAATTGTTGTTTATTTGTTTTGTCAGTTAGCTCATTATTTATTGATCTGCCCTCGCATATACATATATACATACATACATACACTTGTAACATACATACATAGAAAAGGATGTGCGGCGGTTATAATTGCCGCTACATATTTTCACTTTTACTTTCGTTCGAGTCGGGAGCTTAAGCTTTCTTTTTCATTATTCATTTCCTAATGGACTCTGTTTGCGTTTCTTTTTTAGTTTAATGAGCCAGACAATCAATCCCTAAGTATACTGACGTTTACACCCAGTCGCGAGGACGACGGCAAATATTTAACATGTCGGGCAGAAAATCAATTCATCGATGGCAGCTCCATTGAGGACAAATGGCGGCTCATTGTGCACTGTAAGTGGGCGGGAATACACAAGAAAAGAACCAAAGACAAATGTTGAGAAGGAAATTCTAATTACCACAGATCAAGCAAAGATACAAAGACAATATAGATATATATATATCCGTGTGTATATATATATTAGACATTCAATATATGCATTTACATTTACAGACCAACCCACAACGGTGCTTAAAATGGGCTCCTCATTGAATCCAGATGATATTAAGGAAGGCGACGATGCCTATTTTGAATGCATTGTGCAATCAAATCCGAAGCCCTACAAAATGTCCTGGTTTCACAATGTAAGCAGTAATTATAATGTTTGACGATTGACCCACACACTTACCTCTCACACACACACACACTAACACACACACTTATTTATACAATAGGGCAAGGAACTGCAGCACAATATCTCAGTGGGCATCATCCTGTCGGATCAATCGCTAGTACTGCAAAGCGTGTCCCGTGCCTCGGCCGGCGACTATACCTGCCTGGCTGTCAATTCGGAGGGCAAAGGCCTCAGTAATCCGGTCACATTGCGCATACGCTGTAAGTAAATGGCCAGACAATCTGTGAAAACGGCTGAGTACCACAATTTGGCATTGACTACCGTCTATGTAATTTACAATTTAATCCTTGAGCTTGAATGGCTCTTAATGCATTTGCGTAAGGGGTTCATTGCTGCTTTGGCCACAATCCAAAACACCAGAGCCAAATGCTGAGTGGGCATAACTGGGCGGTCGCACTCCCTTTTTGCCATTTCACAGCAACTCCAAGAACTCCCTCCAACCACGTTAATGACCAAGATTATGGCGCAATGAATGCATTGCCTCTGCCTTGGCATCGCCACTCAAATAATATTCCACACCAATGGCAATGGCAATGGCAAAGGCAAAGGCAAAGACAAAACCAAATATAAAGCCAATGGCAGCTGCAGCCAAACCAAACTCTAAATTAATTCATAGAAGTTTTAAAGACCGCACAGCCAGCCCATATTTATGTGGAATATGTATATATATATATATATATATATATATATATATATATATATTTAAGCCAACTTAGCCAGGGTATTAAATAATTCAATAAATGCTTTAATTATTTATTTTGACCACCAATAGACGCGCCCATCTGTGCCATCGACCATGAGGAACTTTTGGGTGCCCTCAAGCACGAGACTCTGCCATTGAAGTGCGAAGTGGATGCTTCACCGCCTGCCGATTCCTTCCACTGGACCTTCAACTCATCGGGGGAGCAAACAGAGCTGCCAGCACGCCTGCATTCCAGTGAGGTGAGTTGGCTTTCAATCTGTAATTGTTAGATGGCTTTTACTCAAATGTCTTGCCAAACGCAATTTATCGAAATAATGGCTTACACGTTGGGGTTAGGTGTAGTTAATTTTGAGCTTTTATCAAGTGTCAAGTACTTAAATGTTTTCCCAACTGTGCTGTCGTTGCTGTCATTGCAGACGGGCATGTCACGTTTGAATTATACGCCCAGCTCAGATTTGGACTATGGCACAATATCCTGTTGGGGCAAGAACTCAATTGGACTGCAAAAGAGTCCCTGCGTGTTTCAAATTGTGGCAGCAGGTAGGTGCTAGCAATGCATACCAAAACGCATTCACTTCAATTTACCATTCACCTGGTTCCAATTCGCAAACCAAAAAAAAAAACAAAAAATAGGCCGTCCGTTTCCACTACAAAACTGTACGGTGACCAATCAGTCTGTGGACTCACTGCAAGTGGATTGCATCGAGGGATTCGATGGTGGCTTGCCCCAGAGCTTCATGCTCGAATTAGTCGAACTGAATTCGCTGCGTTTGGCCAGAAATATCACAGTGACTGTAAGTGAATCGTGAATAACATTTTAGACAACTTGACAGTTATTAAATAATTGAGTTACTCAATTTATAGCATACGCCAGTCAATTTCATAATTGAGAACTTGGATCAGGCTGCCACCTATCGCATGATCATATTTGCCGTCAATGTCAAGGGTCGCTCGGAGCCCATCATCATCGATGACATCAATTTCAAGGGTGTGGCCAAATTAACAGGTAACAACAAAGCTCATTACAAATTTATACACATGCAACTCGGGTGTGCTCAATTGGATATTTGTGCGCCATCTTATAGGTAGCTCAACGGGCTTGTCCATGCCCCTTTCACCATTTCTGGCCGGCCTGACGCTGTTCTGTGGTCTACTGTTTGCCATATCCTGCATCATACTGGCGGCCATATACAGAAGATTTTCAAATCGGTACGTTTAATGCACGCCTAATGCTTGGATGCCTTTGCTTAATGCGTTCCATTTGAATTGCAGCCGCAACGATAATAATCTGAAAGCCGTGAAGCACACACAATTAGCTATACCGGCAGACTGCCAGCTGGATCCGTTGCATCCTAGCCCGCAGACCAATGGCCAGGGCCAGGGCGGACAGTCGCATCATGAGCAGTCCAACAACCATCAGTCGCACCACAGCCTCCTGCCAATTAATTGTGATAATCGAAATGCGGTCGACTGCGGCAACTTGGGCAATGAGGTGAACATGGACGGCGGTGGCGGTGGTGGCATTGGCACAAGAACATCCCCAAGTGCGCATGGCTTGTCCATGTCAATGGCCAGTGATACTTTGCGCTCCACAGCGCGCACTCGTGCTAATCCACAACTGCTGGGCGATCAGGCTGAGATAGATGACACCGATCCCGATGTTATACCCAATCAGTATGGTAAGACGTCTATATAGATACTCTATACATATATATCCAAATGATTAAGTATTCCCTGTGCTTTTCCTTTTAGAAAAACGCCCACTGAAATCTTTGGTGGCATCACCGGGTTATGCCAGTCCCTCGACACGGCTGATGCAGTCGCGGGACTATTGCAGCGGCCGGGATGCTGACCATCTGAAGAACCCATCGGATAGTGTGGGTATGCTGTCGGGACTGGGTGGTCCCGAGGCCAACACAATTGGCCTATTGAGCAATTCAGGCAACGAAGTTTTGCACTATACCTTCCGCCCAAGTAAACAAATTGTAAGTATGAGTTTGTTATGGTGTAATTGGATTGTGTTACAAAACAATCGATAGTTGTAACGATACTATCGATTGTTTCACTGTTTAAGTACTTACTCACAATACCATCTTTGGTTGCTTTGGCTATTTTATTTATTCCAACTACACAGAGCTATGCAACTCTCAATAAGAAGGGCATAACAACCTGTAGTCCTCCGCTGGGTTCGTTGACATATAATGTAAGTACATCGACGCCCTCATCTTCATATCATCTAACACCGCAGCCAATGGAGGTCAGTTTGCTCAGTCCGAATAATGCATCGGTGACATCGTCATTAAGCGAATACAGATTTCGGCCCGAGGTTGTTACCACTTCGAATCGCATACAGGAAAGTTGTATATAAGCTTCATGCATACTACATAATATACATATATATACCTAAATATATATACACATATATTTATATAAATCTGTGTGTGTGTATGTATGTCTGTGTGTGTGTGTGTGTGCGTGTGCGTGTATGTCCTGAATGTGCGTGTGAGTGTAAGAAATAAACAAATTGTATTAATACATGATTATCGTATCGAATAATATCCTAGAAACTAGACATATATATATATATATAAATATATATTTATTCGCATGGTTTGAGGCAAGACTTCTTTAAATTGTAAGCATTTCTGTGTACTTGTTGCATTAATTTAGGTAACAATGCCAAAAGTGTAACTGCAATACACTCGTTTTGTAAATACTTACTAAAAAACAAAAACAAAAAAACACAAAAAACCAAGAAACAAAAAACTCGTTGTCATTTGTTGTAATTAAATAGGGTCTAATACTCGTAACTCGTTGAATGAATGAATGAATGCATTCGGCAGCACATACTCTGACATATCTGTTGTTTTAATTTATGATCGAACTTTTATAGATTCAAATGCTGTCAATTTAACACACACATATTTACATACTCTATATATTTACATACACATATCCCCCCAGGCCATAATTCAATAAGCTGCGATAACTGCGATCATATCTAACGTTTTGCTTTAACAAAAACAAAAAAAAAAGAAAAATACAAAAAACAAAATTACAAAAAAAAACAAAAATTAAATGATAATGCTTATCCCAGAGCCGTGGTAAATGTTGTAAGCTAATAAAAATAAATAAAAAACAAATGAAAATAAACTGAAAAGTCTCCCACAACTCTCAACTAATTTATGCCCTGATATAAATTTAATCTAAACAGGACCTGCACTCTTCCAGACCTAACAGAGTATTGCGGGAATCACATTTCTGAGAATCCATATTATATAGTACCACTCAAATATATCATACATATATATTCCTCAATCTCTATGAAAAAGTATTACCTTATTTTTTTTACTTTAATTTTAATTATTTGATTTCTTTTTTGTTCTGTTTACGTAACTAAAGTGTTGATAGAATTAAGAACGAGTTTATACTATTAGCCACATATGTGTTAAATACTTATGTAACTAAAACTAGGCATATATACATACATAACATATATATCTAGCTATAAATTATTTTTAGTGTATTGAGATTTGTATATAACTAGTTATGTATACATATAGAGCAGACTACGACGAGTTTACATTATTATCATTATGTATTTGAAAATGGTATAAAAAGTCTTCACATCATAGCATGAATGTTTTCCTGAAAAACTTATTTATGTAATACGCCGCCTCATTCAGAGATCGCAACGATATCGATTATAGTAAAAATTATTGTAAATATGAATGAAATTTTATTGCTTCGATTGTGTGCTGTTGCAACCAAATAGTTTGTAATAAATGGAAAGGCTCCCCCAAAAGTAGAAATGATGTAATGAATGTGTATTAAGCATTTAAGATATATATACAAATATATATATATATATTATTATTTGATAAGCATATAGAACAATTGAAGCCACACACAAAAAAAAAAAACGCAACAAACAAGAGAATGAAACGGGCCCCACTAACAAGATGTACGGCTAAACTGTGTCCTCACCAAAAAGAAAACAAAAAACCAACAAAAACTTTCAATTAGGTAATACTAATAATAATAATATTATTATTAATGGATTGGCATTCTATACAGACTTCCTAATTATACATACATACATATATGTATATATATGTGCTTCGTATTCGAAGGAACACACTGTTTGAAGACACAGTATAGCTAAATAGTACTTATATATACTATATATACCATATATATATGTATATGTGTGTGCGTGTTTTAGACAATTTCTGGCTAAGAAATATATGTTAATCTTAAGCTGAAAGCAAAATGAAAAATTTATAAAACAAATGAAAAACCAAACTGCAAAGATTAGTATAAATTGCCGACAACAACAAACAAACAAACAAACAAAAAACAATAGTTTTTATAACTATTCAAGAAAATACTATTAATGAAATTAAAAATAATAAAATGATACAAAACATTTCAAAAAAAAAAGAAAGTCTTTCACTTTTACTTGTACTTTTACAGCCGTTGTTAGACTCGTCGCTTTGATAAGCACTTGGGCAGCAGGAGGCATTGCGTATACATAACATAACTCCTGCGGCACTAGTACTTAGGAAAGCAATACGCTTGCCACCTGCCTGCATAATGTTGCCAAAAATGTTTACATAAAATAAAAATTACACATACCACAACAAGTAAGTATATATCATATATATGTATATATATATACCATATATCATCACATTTTATTTACAATCCAGTTTCACATAATGCACGCTGATGAAGTACCATGTAAGCTTCTGCAAAGATATGTTTATGAGTATTTAAAAGATGTGTGTGTAGTATATAATATTTATATATATATATATA
>JBAMCO010000364.1:0-10147 GCA_037075125.1 Hirtodrosophila caputudis | reverse complement strand
TAAAATATGTCTGAATTAGGACATTTTCGGCCGCCAGGTTGGCGTTTACGGTTTACGCCCGTAGGGTGGCCATAAGAGATGTACGGAACGAGTGTTATTTCGTGAGTACGTAATAGTATATTATTTTTAGGATAATAATTATTATAAACTTACAACCTTTTTATATTTATTTATGGGAGGAATCCTCCAAAATTTTTTAAGCCCAAAAATACCAAATTCATTGGAATATATCGCATGCAAAATCCCGCCCCAACGCAATGAACTTATCGAATAATGTTAACTGACTTCTATGCTCCAATGGCTGTTAAGTTTAAAGTCTAAACACTTTGTAGGAGGAATTCCAATTGTTTTCCAAAGTTTTAGCCTTCTATAATAGGTTTTGCACTTACAGAACAAAATTAATAAATTAATTATAAAATCTATTTTGTATAATATAACAATCAGTAATTCTCTGAAACACCAAATGTGGGACTGTTAATAACATTTCATCAAAATGTTAAGTATTTGCGCTTGTTACGTATGTTTGGAAGTGTGTGTGCGTCTTATTTAGAATAAGCGCGTTGACGGGCTCGACGAAACTCTAGTAGCGCGTCGAACGCGCAATGAGAAAATTTTGTTCGCTGTCGGTTAAAGTGGTTTTGTAATGCAAATTTTTGCTAATTTTACTAGTTTTATAAACAAAACGGTGCATGTTTAACAAGATTGTGGGAGATTTTTTCAAACGAAATTAAAAAAAAGCGCACGGCTCAAACACAAAAAGAAATGAAAACGCAAAGTGCATATAAAGAAAAACCAGTTATGTATGCAGCAAAGTCAATGTTTCCTTTTTGTTGAGCAAAAAAAAGAAACATATTTTTCTTATGGCAACAAAAATGTTAAATGAAAGTGTTGTGCGAATTGTGTATTAACGACAACAACAATTAATATTTGGTCAGCCTATAAACTGGACGAGGTTACAATATTCCAAAAAAGCGACCAAAAGCTGATTAACGCCAAATTTCTTTGCAAAAACAAAATAAAAGTAAGTACAAATTTCGTATGCATACATACATACCCATAAAATGCATGTGCATATTAGGTTTTAATAGGAGAACAAAAATTTCTTCTGTGCCTGTATGTGTAGGTTTTTGGCGTCTCTTAAACGCTGTCTTCGCAGTCAAAGAGGCGGCGGCCGCCTCTGCATGTATATTTGTGTGTGCAAAAGCAGGTAGAAGAGGCAAGATAAATAAGACACTCAAGGGCAGCTAGAAATTATACGTGTGATTTGTTGTTGTTCTTGTGCAGAAAATAAATAGAAAGAGGTAGAGGGATAGAGACAGAGACATTATGCCGCGAGCTAGAGCTTCTCAAGTCTCCCCGGGCAGGTGGTTTTGTTTTATTTATTTGTGGTTTATATTTTTGTTGTTGCTAATATTAGCTTGTGCTAATTTTATTATAAGTTTGTGTTTTTTTGTTTAATGCTTTTTATGCGCATATTTTTTTATGTAATTGCTGAATTAAAAATTCGTTGCGAGTGAAAAATCGATAAATCAGCGCCGCTGCAGCTGTTGTGATGATGCGTGGGCTGTTGTTGGAGAAACCCCCAACCCATCCCAATTACAAATTGGGGTAGGAATTACAGATACACACACATGCACATATAATCCTCGGGTGTATGCATGTGTAAGCGGCATAAAACAAATAAGCCGCTCAATGTAATACAAAAAAAAGCACCAACGGTTTTTAGCGTATTTTTGGCGGCTGCCGCACTCACACATACACACACACAGGTCGACTCTTTTGAGTACCCTGTAGTATTTTGAAGAAGAACGTATCAAAAAAGAAAAGCATTCTAGTTTGTATATTTTTGCTGCGTATTAGCAAGAAAGAAAATAACAAAACCATTATTTTAGTTTGTAGAAATGCCAAATAGAAACTAAAGCATGATAAAAATTGGAGTTTTGAACTACGATTCAGAGCGTGTAGGTTAGTAAAATTAACGGCATCAAAGTCCCATTCCAATAGATCTATGAAATTGTCACTTGGACACACCGGAGGATATACAAATTCCGACTGGGTCTTTTTCACACACAAACATACATATATGTACATGTAGGCATGTGTACGCATGTACTTGAGCTCTTTGCAACATGTTTTTTGTGCATTTTCCCCTTTTTATGCATTTTTTTTTTTTGGTGCAAATAAGAAAAATCAATAAAACTGCTGACGCTTAGAAGAGCTGGTAAAATACGCGCGGAAAGCAAAAGTCAGCATAACAAACAATTTAAATACATATGTATTTATGTTATTAACCCAAATTCAATATGGCAGACAGATGTAGTAGGATTAAAGAAGAATAAAACGAACGAGACAGAGAGAGAATTAAAATGAGACAGTGGAGCAATGACTGCATGCTGCTAGTGAATAAATCAAACAAAAAAAGCCAAAATTTGCATGACTCATGCGGTGTTTTAGACACCTTTTAAAATTAAAGCGATGACTTGAAATGTTTAAATTCAAATACAACGTATATATGTACATATATGTGTATTCGCAACATCTTTACTATGACACATACTATTGGTCAAAATAAAAAAAATTTCATTCAGCGTGGCGCCCATTGGAACGTGGGTTAATTCCGACCATGGCCAAAAGTCAAGTGGATTTTTATTTGTGTTTGCGTCAGCGCAGAAGCCGTCAAATTGCATGTCTTATCTTTTATCGGTGCAAGCAACAAAATAAGAACAAGGTATATAGTATAATTAAGTAGTACCGACTGTGACACACCCTGTACACTGTCCAGACAATAAAGCCTTATTTTTTCACGTACATTCAAATTTGTACTAATTTATTAAAGAGGTGAATGCCTGTCCCTTAAAAAAATCAAGAAATCGAAAAGACCTCATTCTGCTTATTAATAACCATTTCACAGTTTAATTACCCCTTTTAAATCCATTTTGCAAATAAGTCTAAACTGCAAGAACGTCAATTAAACAGTTTTCTACTCGTGCAGCAGCGCTATAAAAGAAATAAATAAATAAAACTGGCATTTTTCCACAATTTCATTAATGATATCATTTTTTTGTTCTGATTGTGCTGCAAAAGAATTTCACTAGAAAGCATGTGTGAAAAATAATGCTATTTATATCTATTGGACTTATCTGCCATACATTTTACAATTTTCTATTGAATTTCCGGCAATCGATCGGTGTGCGTTATTATCGCATGCGATATTTTGTGTTGCGACAACAATTGACAGGCGGAGCTTATCAAGGCGCCTCCAGAACAAAAAGACAAAAAGAAGAAACAAAAGCGTGCTTAAAATGTCAGACGTATTTATTTACTTATCAAACAACGATCGAAGCAGAACAAAGGTATGAAGACAAGGCGGCGAGTTGGATCGGTACCGCTATCTGTTTATAATAGATGAGCAAATAATAATCGCCACACACGTATTCCTCACGCGCTCATCACAAATGCTGACCTAGAATTTTTTTTTATATACATATTTCTTCTAAGTATTCTATCTCTTTTGCACTTGTGTTGTTCACTTATTTAATTGTCACGTCCATTGTGAACTGCGCTTCTGTGGTGGCTGCCAAAGAAATGACGCCATATTGCGTGTAACGCTCTCGAATAAACTTTGTATGTGTGTGTTTGAGCTGCAAAAGGGCAAGTGCGCTAACAGCTGACATTTGACAAAGCAAAAATTGCAGTCATAATAAAGTGAAAGACATATGTTTTACCGTTAAGGTGACACGCATATCTCGCTCTCTGTAATTCTATTATGTTTCTATGTCTCCATATGTTAATTAGACTTAACAGCAAAAGCAAAACAAATTTTTTCAGGTTGTTTTAATCAAAACAACAACAGAAATGCGTCTTAAGCAGCTGTGTTTGTATGTGCACGTCTGTGTGTATTAGCGGAACTTTAAGCTTTTTTTTGTAAAAAGCTGTTTAGCTTTTAATTTACAGTTGATATGCATTTAAAACTTCAACCAAAGAACTATGCAGCACATGGCAACAACAAAATACTTTGAACTGGAACATTCATTTCTAGCTGATATAAAAGATACTGAGTTAGTGTGTTAGAGCGTGAGAGCAACAAGAGGGAGTATTAAACAGAGACAGGGATAAATTAGTTTTTTTTTTTTGGTTTGCATTTGAATTGTTTGTTTTTATTGCTTTTGTTGTTGTTTGTCTTTGTTTGTTTGCGTGAAAGTGAGTCAAATGCATTTGGACATAGTACCGATGTGTGTTGTCTGCCCTCGTTTTGCTGTGTTGTTGATTTCATAAGTTTTGTTGTTTTTGTTTGCTTTTTTTTGTGTTAATTTTTATTATTTTTCTTATCAGCACCTCTTGCGCTCTATTATTTATTTATTTTTTTGTCGAACTACGTTTGGTTTAGGGGGAGACTTGTGGGTTTAGGTCATTTTTAGCGTGTACTTTTCCATTACAAACATTGTAGCTAAATTAGGGTCTGCACGGCTAGTAAAATACTCTATAATTTTTGTTAGTGTACATAAATTTGCAGTTGTGGAGTAAATGCAGAGTGCACCATAGTTGGACATTGTCGACTACAGCACTCTTACGTTTTATATCGTGTACTTTATTCCCATTATATCATTTTGTACTCAATTTACTATTTTTATGAGCCAGACGAACTGAATTGATTATATCAAGTTATTGGCTCCTTTTGCTTCGCTTGTGTATCTAAATTGTTTACCCTTTTGCATCACTAATTAATGATATTTAATTGTTTTATCGCTTTTGGATAACATTTCTAACGTTTGTCTTGGCCGGCACATTTAAAACTTAATTAGTTTAATGGCATGCGTTGCTAATTAATTTGAAATAAGTACACGACGATGATGATGATGGCAATGGCGATGGCGATGGCGATGATACCTATCTCCATATATAGACTTACACGCCCCGTAATTGTTAACAGATTAGTTTCAGCTATAGCTCACACCATTGGGTGTGGCACAAATGTGTGAACAATTAGCTCGCAAGCAATAGAATACGTTAGCCAGTGTGGCCGCTTGTTTGGCAAAACAATCACGCATCCAGCCTGGGCACACCTGTGTAAGTATATATAAAAAAAAAACTCATCACGTTCCAACGCGTTTTGGCTAGCTACTGATGCCAATCGCCTCAAAATTGAGCTATTTTTGGGCACGCTTTTGGAACGCGTAGGTCTCTGAACATTTTACATATGGCTATGATTTATATTTGGCGCATAATTGGCCAAAATTTCAGCCACATTCCACGGAAGTTGTAAATATTGTTTTTGGCAATAAAAATACAGAAATGAAAAGTTTATGCGTAGGTTTTATCCTTCAATTTCTAATAATCTTGACTGTGGTCAGTTTATCAAGATTATTATTATCAGACAACCGTTATGGTCAAGAACTATTTATATACTATATTTAAAATATAAGCATATATAATGCCCATATTCAAATTGAACTCAATTGAGTGCTACATTATGCAAGTTCATAAAAGTGCCAGCCCCCAACTAACCAACAAACCATTCATCAATCATAACGAATTGGCAATTTGAAGACCACAATAAATCAAGCGAGAAAAAAAACCAATTAGGCCAATCAAAATGTTTTATGTTAAGGAGGATTTTTCATATTACATACAACATATTGTATGCTCTAGAAAATTTAGGGGGAAAAATATATTAATTAAAGTTGAGAAATTCAAAAAAAAATTAGTTCGATTTATACCAAAAAAAAAGAAAAAGTAAGTCTTGAATACATTTTTTGATTTGATGGTGGAACCGGTTGGGTAATTGAACGATTGGTTGCACATACATCGAATTGATCCTTCGCATTACTGGGTAACGAAGGTCGATAATTGATAGCAGCACATTCCGAGTGTGTAAACCCCGTCTCTTTTAGTGTTGTAATATTTTTTTTTTTTATTAGTTCGAATGGTGGACAACTGCAAATAATTTTTTTTCTTCAGATTTTGTGAAACTCCTTGTTGCTTAGATTTACGCCAGTATTCGCTTAACAAGCCGTGACTACCCTATAATATTTATCATTTAATTTCATTTGATGTGCTCATAACGCTTTTTTATGTGCATCAAATATGATTTATGAAGCCACAATAAAAGGCAGACCAATAAACGCGACTGCAATTGCCAAGAACAACAATAAATAACAACAACAACAAATAACCTTCAACACCTTTAAATTTTGCGCAATGCCGCGATAAATAAAAAATTAAAAATAAAAAACACAAAATATTATGACGAAAATCAATTTTCAATTTGCATGCGATTTCTTTGGAGTGTTTCTCGCGTGCAAATTTATGCAAATTAGACAATCAACAAAAGTTTTTTTTTCGCTTTTGTTTTTTGAAGGTGGCGGGTTGCCGCGGGTGAAATTTGTTGCAATGCAAGCGAGGAATAAATTCAAAACAACAAAGAATCGAAAAATGCCACTTGGTTGCACGAATTTTTCAAATTAAATCTTGAGACCTTTGTGTGTGCCCTTCACAGCGCTGCATGACACAGCAATTATGATAGCAAACACATGATAGTTGAGGATATAAAGGGAGCGGGTAACAAGAGCGGCACCATGGCTTATCACATATCGAAATTGCATAGATATTTTTGACATTTAAAACTAAAAGAGAGTTCTAAATTTGACAGTTTGACATTTACTGCAATTTCTACAACAGTGTTAAATAACACGTAATCTTAGGGGATTTTTACTCTACTGCTAAAAACCAATTGGTGGTACAATAAGCATTTAAAACAAGCTCCAGCTTTTCCCACTAACAACAAGTATCAAACGCATTCAGCAGTTGAGACGTTGACCTAAAACAGTTGCTATCGATAGTATCGATGCTGTTTTTTTTTTATAATTTATTTTTTGCCATTATCTATGGTATTTTAGCTATATTATGTACACAATTTGTCACGCTTAAGCATGCTCAAATTTATTGATTTTTATTATTTGGTATATGGCATCTACTAAATCAATTAACTTTTTCTTTTTTTTTTGGTAGTGTTTATATACCCCTGTTGACTAAACGTTTTTTGAGGGCATTGAAAATCATTTGATATACAGCAGGTTTACATGTTGGTTATAAATCAAATCAACTTGCTTAGTATGGGCAATGTCCTAAAAAAAAAACATAAATAAATAAATAAAATAAATAACTGATGTCGCCCATCAATAAAAGGCCACTCAATTAATCCATTTTGGCGGCAGCACGACAAAATATTTGCTACGTCGTGCTTTTTACGACGGGTGATGACGATGACGATGACTCTTTGGTCATTTACCTATCGGTGAGCTGCGTAAGCTCCAATAACCTACCCCCTACTGCTGGGTGCGTGTAAAATCAAGATTGATTGTTAATTGCTTAAAATCCCCTTGCCTTGGGTGTGTGCTAAACAGTGGCGCATGTAGGATTCTTTCAAAGGGGGAGCTACAAATTATGTGTGCATGTATACATATTTATAGGTGATCTCTATTCGATTCTATCCTTTGCATACTATCCCTTAAATTCTCAAATATGGCGACCCCTTTGCCTACGCCACTGCTGCTGGCATTGGCCGGCAACACATATAAACGTGTTAAGCAGGCGACTGTATTAAGTTTTCGTTTGACTGTTGTCCCACTTTGCATATGATTCACGCGACTTTTCTTTTTACTCGTTTTTCCTATTTTTTTTGCATGTTTGTTCTTAAGCACAACGCCGCCTAACTGCTTTTGTTGCTCTTTCTTTGCTTCTGTTGGCGGTGCGGCCATAAGCCATATGTCAGTTTAAGTTTTGGCAAATTGAACATGAAAATTTGTCAACCCACTTTAATTTGTGTGTGTGTGTGTGTTGTGTGTGTTTACACATCATTTTGATATTGTGTACAATTGTGCGGCTTACAACATAATTTGCCAAATGTGATTAGCAAATTACTATATGGACATGGAGGTGGTTTTTTGGACTTTGCCGCTCGCTCGCTAGCTGCTTGCTTGTTCGCTTTCAATTCAACGCTTCGCTTAACTGAGGCAAATTGAAAGCTTTGGCCTGGCCGGAGCCACAATTACAGCAAATTGAAAAGTATACAACTTGTAGGCAATAAAAATTGGCCAGTGAGACGATGGATGGGATGGCGCTTGTTGCTCACAAGTTCATTAACCTCACTTCTTCTTTTTGTTTCTAGTAGAAAAGTATATAAATGCTTGTTGTTATGAGCCAGTGGCGTAAGCAGGGGTTAGGGTTTTTTTTGGCGGTTAAAACATTTTTAAAAGTTAAAAAAGTGAGCAATACTGCAAATGTTGCACCTTTTAAAGTTGAACTTTATTTTTTTTTTAAAAAATTGTAAGCCTCCCCTTGGAAATAATGCTGCGTAAGCTGCTGTGTGCAAGAGCTTTTTAACTGGCTGCTGCGACCGCTGCTATTTTCTGTTTTCTGCTTTGGTTGTGGGGCGGCAGCAATAGAACTTTTAAAGATGTCGTCACTGCGTGGGCGTCTGCGCTTTACTTTGTGTTGCCTTATGTGTATTTGTTTGTACTTGTCACATTTGTTTAATTGCAGCTATTTAATTTAAATTCATTTATTGTAATTACCTTACATATGTGCCTCGTGTGTGTGCGTTGAGCTGTAAAAGAAAGGTTAATCGATTTAATGCCATTGATTAATCGATCAATTCATTTAAACATTTATCGATGCGCCGCTCATACGCTTGTAATTGGCAAAAACTTTCGTTATGTGTGTGCATAAATGAAAAGTATATAATAATAGTATGCAAAAACAAAGAGCATAACTAACAACATTTTTGCGCAATTATAATAAATGTAATGGCACTTTTTTTTGTGCAATAAAAGTTTATTAACATTTTGCACATTTGCGCTTAGTAACAACGCCAGACAACAACGACAACGACGACGACCAACAACCGCAAATGTTGGTTAGCATTAGCTGTTGGGTTGGGATTTATGTACACGTAACGGTACCTGAGCATTCAGTGTTGAATAATGATGGCGCATAATAATAAAAAAAATACGCAGATTAACAAATGAGCATATTTTTTTCTTCTGTTTATATGCAAATGATATTGCCACGCCCACTGTTGTCAGTTTGAAATTTCGAATTATTTATTGCACAGTTCCTTGTTGATGGCATTCATCAAAGTGCAATATATTCTCTGCATAAGTAAAAATTTAAATTTAAACACAGGCGAGAGTTAGAGAGTCAAAGAAGTAAGAGAGGGAGATAAAGAGAGCGATAGAAACAGCCGCTTAATGAGCTTTTATTCATTTATTTTTTTTTTTTTACCTTTAGCCGGCTTATCTGCGTACTTTGCATCTAAGGTGCTGCCGCTGCACAGTATACTAACAATTACAAACGAAACAACAACAACAAGAAAAGAAAAGAAAAATAAAACGCCATAACTTTAATCATAAACAATGGAAAATTTACAATATGGAAAGTTAGAGCTGCAAAAGATGTGCTGAGAGCGTAATAGTATGAGTTTTGCGTTTGCTGTGAGCGTAGGTACAGTGGAGCAATATGTAGAACTTTTGTATTACAAAAATAAATTAGAAAAATCATTATAAATATTTGCCCTAAAATTATTAACATGTCGCTTTTACCCCCTGTAGCCAAAGTTTGTAACGCAAAGAGAGGGACATGTACGATCGTATAAAGCCAACACTGTGGCTATACACTAAGTCTGCCGTCTATATAATTAATGTACTCTTTTATTATAACAATTGCTCTAAATTTAAATATTTTTCCATTGTTTTGGTGCAGTAGCGCTCCATAGTGCTCTTTTCGTCTAGGGCCGGCGGGGCGGTCTATCTATTGAATGTGCCTACAGCGCTAAAGCACTTCTCTATATGCTCGCAACACCCAACAACAACAATAAAAACATTTGGAAAAGTGTTTTATGTACTATATACATATGTACATAACAACAATAGCTTATATAGCGTTAAGTTTTGCGGGCGTTGAATGTATAACTGCCACTGCGCTCTAATAATTATTTATAATAATTACTTTTTTTTGTGGCCTGCTGTTTAAACATTAAATTTTTTTCTTATAATCAAAGGGTATATTAGTTTTAGGATTTAGGTAAATCATTTAATCATTTTGTCCTATTAATTATACTACACTTGAACACTTAAGCCTAAAATAGTTT
>JBAMCO010000362.1:0-10164 GCA_037075125.1 Hirtodrosophila caputudis | reverse complement strand
TGTGATTTATTTTATAAGTAAATGGAATCTGTTAAAACTTATATGCATGCATATATAATGATATCGATTCCGATTAATAAAACCTTATCATAAAAGTAAATTTCAATATATCAATTTATGGATTGATAACGACATTTACCAATGCAAGTTTTATAGTTTTTTGTATTTTACCCAAATCTGTCTTGAGTTTGATTTTTTAATTCTTTGTTGATCTCTGCTTTAGTCTAATAACGCGGTATATTTTAGTCAATCAGTCTTTTGAATATTTCTCAATATATGCACACACAAAGCTAAGCGTTTATTCACAAATGAATTATTGAATTATTCTTCAATTGTTTGGCATTTTTTTTAAATACTCTAACTGTGGATACTTTAATTCTGTTACGCATTGTGTGACGCATTGATGATGGTTACGATTCTATAATGTGTAATCAACATGAAAAGGCAAACATCGATTAAAGCTTAATTTATTTTTATAAAATTCAATTCCATTATTTGCATTTGTAAGGAAATGGATTACTTAATAATATAGTTGTTAGTTAAGGATTAATCAGCCTAGCTAATTTTCTTGTAGAAGCTGAAATATACCTTACTTATTAATGTTATTAATAATTAAAATTGTTAGGAAAATCTTTTTTTATTAAAAATATGAAATTATACATTTTGTGCAGGGTATTACAAATTCATCTTGATGCTTCTCGCTTTTGTTGTTTAATATGTAGCTAAAAATCCAGTTTGCGTTTTTCGACCACTGTGCACCAAGCTACCCATAGGATCTGTATTGATTTTATCAATTTGACTCTGCTTATTATTGCAACAAAAACATTTCTAACTGTACGACGATATTTTTTTTTGTTTTTTGTATTATCAATGAAAATGACGACATTTAACCCATTTGGCATGTGGCCGATGTAGGCATATATAGACAACTTATAGCCACTTGGCTTGACTATATATAAGTACATATATATATGCACATATATATATATATATACAAATTCATATATATATATATGTACATGTGTTGACAACAGCAATATTAAATAAAGTGTAGCTCATTACAGAGGCAGTGCACATAATGCTTAGCTCTTTTTGCTTGCCTTTTCTTTAGATTTATTTTTGTTTCGCGTATTGAAAAAGCTTTGCTTAACTGGTAGCAATAAATTATAATAATAATAATAGCAAAAAATTAAAAAAAAAAAAGTTATATAAAGAATATGTAAAAATGAAGTTGAGCAATATTCAAGTGGCTTAGCAAAAGAAGCAGCAGCAATTTGGCAATAGCAACCTCAACACCACCAACACCAACAGCAACACCAACACCAACAGCAACAGCTAAGTAAACAACAATCACAACGACTCCTCAAGTTCTTCACATGACCATGCAAAATCTGCTGATCATCGTCTTCATCATCATCATCAACGTCAGCAGCAGCCGCAGCAGCACCAACAACCCCTCCAGCTGCCACTTTGAGTCGCATCGTTGCCAAATCGATGTAGTCCAAGAGCCGAAACCAGGCTATCGTCATGTGCCCTCCGATGTGGATATATATTTGGAGTGCAGGCAGCCCCAAGCCGTTTGGTACTACCAAGATAACCTGGAACACATTGGCACCACTTGGCGCCTGGAACGCGCTCAGTGGCAACGATCTGGCAACTATGCCTGCCACTATGATCGCAATAAGTGGGCCAATCTCACGCTGCTGATTGGCAGTGGCAGCAACTCTGGCAACAGTGATCTGGTCAGCTTTGGTAAGCTGCAGAATGGCGAACTTGAAATCTTGATGCAACCGTTGAACATCAGCCAGCTGCCACGTTTGGGGCAGCAATTGGAGCCATTTGTGAGCCGTACGGCGGGCGGAATGTTTCAATTGAGCTGCAGTCCGGCTCCTGGCGTCACCTGGAGCAACATAAGCTGGTATCACAATAATACGCAAGTGCTGGGCAGCGGTCGCATCAAGCTGAAAAAGTGGATGTTGACCGTGTGGCAATTGCAGCCTGCAGATGCCGGCGAATATCGCTGCCGGCTGTGCAACACAGTGGGATGCACCAGCAGCAACAATAGTCGCCTGGAGGTCAAAACGCATCAGCATACGGCGCCAGTGTTAAAGCCGGGTTATCCGCGCAATGTGAGCGCTTTGCTGGAAGAGCATGTCAGGATTGAGTGTAAGCTGGAGGATTCGCAACTGGAACCCCAAATCATTTGGTTGCATCAGCGTCGCGCGGCGAATATTCAAACTCTACTCGAGCGTCTCCAGGTGCAGCCCACAATACAGGATGACGAAGAGAATGAGGTGTATACGCTGCTGACGAGCATTGATGAGCCCCAGGTGCTTGCCTTGGGCAGTGTGGAGCCCACCGATGCTGGCTGGTATATATGTGTAGCTGAGAATCAATTTGGACGCACTGTAGCCGCTGCTTATTTGGATGTAACCAGCAAAGCAACCACCAGCCTTGATACCACAACAACTACAACCACAACGACTACAACAACAACTGCGGCGCCAGCGTCTGGCGATGATGATGCAGCTGATGATGCAACAGATGATGCCACTGAGGATGTTCAGGTGGAGCATCTGCCGAAATTCAAAAAGGACTTGCAACGTTTGCAACATTTGGTGTCGGGCAAAACTTTGACTTTGTCCTGTCCCGTCATAGCACATCCGGCGGCAAACATCTCCTGGACATTCAATAAGGAAAATGCTGGCTATCGTGCGCTGGAACGAGAAATTGGCGGCTATAAATACAAGCGCTGGTCCCTGATCATGGAGGATGCCATTACCAAGGATACGGCGCTTTATATGTGCAAAGTGTGCAACATCCTGGGCTGCATCCACTTTGAGTTTAGCGTTGTGGTTAACGATCGCATTAGAGCAGCGCCGATTATTACCAAGCCGGACAACAAAACGGCTCTAATCAACACGCGTGTGGTGCTCAAATGCGATGTGCTGTCGGATAACGAGCCAACGATTACCTGGATACGTGTAATGCGTCAGAATCGTACTCTCTCGCCGCCCACAGACTCCCTGGACATGCTGGACGCTCCGGAGCGTGGCGTTATGCGTATTCCATTAAACACCTCGTTGGATAGTCCCCATTTGCTGATACTGAACAATGTAACCCACGAAATGGAGGGCTGGTATACATGCATGGCATCCAATTCACTGGGCACCAGCAACGCCAGTGTCTACCTTCACGTTGTGGATCATTTGCCCTATTTGCAGGTGGCAGAGCTGCTGCGCTCTCATCCGCTTGGGTTTACGGTGACCGTCGTGATGATTGTGTTGATGTTCATTGTTGGCACTACCTTTATAGTATACATGCTACGACGGTTGCGACGAGAGAAGCTGCTCAAGCATCGCATTGAGACAGTGCATCAGTGGACCAAAAAGGTGATCATCTATAAGCCAGCGAGTTTGGAGGGGGGCTCCTGTGCAGCGGATCTGCAAATACCAGTGATAAAGATTGAAAAGCAGCGCACTACCTTCTCCAATACCACGACAGGCAGTTCCTCAGATCCTGCACAAGCTTTCAATGAATACGAGTTTCCCTTGGACTCCAATTGGGAAATACCCCGGCAACAGCTGTCGCTGGGCTCAATACTAGGTGAGGGCGCCTTCGGCCGTGTTGTTATGGCTGAGGCGGATGGCTTGCCACGTGGTCCACCGCCTTCTGGCAGCGGCATGGGCACCATTGTTGCCGTCAAGATGGTGAAGGACGAGCACACAGATGCTGACATGGCCAGTTTGGTGCGTGAAATGGAAGTGATGAAAATGATTGGCAAGCACATTAACATCATCAATCTGTTGGGCTGCTGCAGTCAGAATGGTCCACTCTGGGTAATTGTCGAGTATGCGCCCCATGGCAATTTGAAGGATTTTCTCAAGCAAAATCGTCCCATTGCCCTGCAGCGACGCAGTGAAAGCGATGGCTACCTGGATGATAAGACTATGCTGCCCCAACAGCAACTGGGTGAACGAGAGCTCATCATGTTTGCCTTCCAAATAGCCCGCGGCATGGAGTATCTAGCCTCTCGACGGGTGAGTTCTATAACTTTGAAGTCCAACTATCGAATCTATCTAATATCTTTTCACATTTTGCAGTGCATTCATCGCGATTTGGCGGCGCGAAATGTGCTTGTCAGTGATGGTTATGTGATGAAAATAGCCGACTTTGGATTGGCCAGGGATATACAGGATACGGATTATTATCGAAAGAATACCAATGGAAGGCTGCCTATCAAATGGATGGCACCTGAATCGTTAAAGGACAAGTTCTACGATTCACAGAGCGATGTCTGGAGCTATGGTGTGCTGCTGTGGGAAATAATGACATATGGCGAACAGCCATATCCGAACATTATGTCTGCAGAGGAGCTCTATAGCTATTTGATTGCCAACAACCGCATGGAGAAGCCACCAATGTGCACGCAAAATATTTATGTGGTGATGCGCCAGTGCTGGCACAATGATGCAGCCACAAGGCCCACATTTACGGAATTGGTGGACACATTTGACAGCATACTGCAAAAGGCTAGCAGTAATCCCAACGATGCATATTTGGATCTAATTGTTCCAATGCTGGAGACGCCGCCATCCTCGGACGACGACGAGGATGGCTCTGAAACTGAAACATTCCGAGAGACTTTACCGCTTAGATACCAATATACATATAAGTTTAATTAGTTGTAGACATGGCTTTAACCGGACCTTTCCATCGTTCATCAATCAAAATACTCATTAATAAAATACATCCGAATATATTTAAAAAAAAATCAAAAAAACAAATTTAATCAATGTTTTTCCATTATCCGACAGAAACTGCCAAAGAAAATTTTAGTGAAGCAGAAACATCTCATCGAATCGTATCAATCGACCCGCCCTTCACTCAGTCTGGCCGATGTGGCCAAATATAAGAAAACGTGAGTGTGATTTGTTGACTTTATATGAATATATAATTATATATCCATGTTCTTGTTCCTTACAGTTACGCACGCTTCACGAACAAGGAGAAGAGCTCCAGGGAATTTGTGGCCAAACGGGCCACATTGGCATAGCTCTAAAGACTAAACTAAGCTATAAAGTAACAGACAAAATATTAAATTGTTTATTGGATTAATGGGAAGATATTTTTTATAAATGTGATGTTCACGTTTTCGGGTTTATTATTATTATTATTTTGTTGATAAAATAAAGCGAATTTATTTTAGAAAATTTCTTTAATTTTTCAAACAATTTTGTTAACAATAAATTTAACTTAAATATTTAAATCTATTTTTATTGCAAATTCAATGTTTAAACACTGTAAATTGAAAGATTTAAATTGGGTTATAATGATGTAAAGAAGATTTTTCAGCCGGGGTATTGACTCAGTCTTCCAGGGCTGTTTACAAGAAAATTTATAAATCTCTTGAGACTCCGAGTTGTAAAGAAGACAACCAATTTCATATATATCAAAAACAGAAATATTATTTTGTATCTTTTCTTTTCAATCCCGACTCCCTAATTTTATATCTTTCCTGTTTCGAGTCCAGAAGTCTAGCCGCTTGCTCGTCGTAGGTTCCGTTAAATGTGACGAGGGCTATCTTAGCCCTACGTCACAATGAATACTAAATTATTTCTCATATATAAATCAAATAGTAA
The DNA here is from genome assembly GCA_037075125.1 of Hirtodrosophila caputudis. Taxonomy (NCBI): domain Eukaryota; kingdom Metazoa; phylum Arthropoda; class Insecta; order Diptera; family Drosophilidae; genus Hirtodrosophila; species Hirtodrosophila caputudis. Next base: position 4,522 of record JBAMCO010000362.1, on the reverse strand, counting down.
TCGCACTCGGCATCATTGCTCCCAAAATATTCACAATGTGTAATTAAACGACAGCCAAATGATTCGGTGTTCTATTTGCCAAACGACTTCTAATTATAAAACTTAAGCAACTGAATTTTTTGATTATTCAGAAAATCTACATCACATCAAAGACTTTTAGCTTGAATTGAAATATTTCAATGTGCTCTTGGCTTCTATATAATAGCGTTTACAGTCATCAGTTTGCGATCAAGTAAGGTTTCACATAAAATAAAATATTTCTTAGAATTGTATTAGAAATGTAATAATGAACGTGCTTGTTGCGCATTATTTTAATTAATTCCATTAATTGTACGGTTCAATCGTTTTTAATATTACAACAAATGCGCGCGAATTGCATCAGTTGCTAAATTTTATACAAATTTATAGACAAAGAGATTTGAATGTTGAACAACTTATTGTGTGAGTATGTTAAATATAGAATTGTGCGATAAGACATTGAATCCAAAATCGGATTTGGCAGTCTTAATCACAGAGCTATAAGTGTGATCTGCATTCGCTATGCTGCTGCGCTTAATCGTATATAGTATTTTTTTGAGTGTATATTATACCGAAGTCGCAGCTAATGGCTGGAGCATACGGCCACGCTGGTGGCTAGGCGAGACTCGAGAAGGTCTTGAGTTGGCCAGGTCCACACAATGGGAGTTGCGCCAGCGTTTTCTGCTAGACTTGTTGCTGCAGGTGCACAAACCATTGTTGCAGCAGGAGCTCATCGATATGGGGCGTCAGCTTAATGAGAATCCCGGTGATTACGAGGCAGTGAGTAATTATTTACCCAACTTTGCAGATCAGCACAATTAAAGTTTGAAACTTACAGGGCAGTTGGCCACTATTAATGGATTTTATGGAGCGTGTGCATCAGGGTCGCATCTTGCGTCCATACAGCATCTATAGCCAGTTGCAGGAGGAGTTGCCTCAGCAATTGCTAGATGTCTATTACTTTCTAGTGCTTGCCAAGGATTGGAAAACATTTCAGCGCAATGCCTGCTATGCACGCAGTCGCTTCAATCCTGTGCTCTTCGTGACTGCACTGCAGCTGGCGGTTGGAAAGCGGGCGGATACAAAGGATCTAATGCTGCCTGCCATGCATGAGATGTTGCCACAATTGTACTTTGGCAGGGAAGTGATTCTAGCCGCTCAGCAAGTCAATTGGCAACAGCTAGCACCAACAATCAGCGTAAAACGCAGCTGGAAGGATACACTGGCTAGCATTGTGTATCCAAGGAAACTCAGGCCACCAGTACAGGAGCAGCTAATGCCCGCCGATCCGATTGTAATTGAAGTGAAGCTCCCAGAGCTACCGACGCTGATCAGTTTGGATGTGGAATTAAATAGCTTTTGGAGCAGCCTTATCAGCCAATTGACGATTGCTACAGAGGCAAATGAAATGCATGGTTCGCCTGAACACAAACAGAAGAGAGGATGTGCCATCTCTCAGCTTCTTATGCACAACATAAATCAATTTGTAGCACACTTGGAGCTGGAAGGGCTGGCCAGGGGCACAAGATCAATGCAGCTGATAGATGCTACATTGCTGACAACGGGAGGTGTGTCCTACAAGACTACGGATCTAACTGTTCAAGACGTTCAGCAGTTGATAGGCGAGTCTATCAAAGAACTGCAAAACCAGATTGATAAGCAGCTTAAAGAGGATTTGGATATATTTGGATTGAATAAACACCGCATGTGCACAGTGGGTCAAGTGATTGCATCGAAGTTTAATCAGATCTGCAGGCACCTTAGCCTGGCCATTAATGGCAATATTGTAGAGCCAAATCTACTGGGCATGGCCACATCCAATTTAAGAGATCCCATTTTCCGCTCTTTGCTTTATCAGCTCGCCCAGCTTATTGCAAAATATGAAGTTTCGCTTCAGCCGAATAAAAATAAGCAACTGCAGCTGCGGCAAGTTTACATTGGGCATTTGGAAACCTTTGAGCAGCTTGTGGACATCGATCTGATCAATTTAATGGACCAGCAGCTGCTGCAAACGCAACGCAATAATTTGCAACTGCTGAGACGCCGCCTTGTGGCACGTCAATATCGATTGAATCATAAACCATTTAACATCATCTATGAGCTGTTTGCTGAGACAGCGATGAAGGTGCTGGTCCGCAGTTATTTGATGTTACCTGGCAAGAATCAAGGCAAACTGCTTCTCGATAGCTTTGTGGCTGACTTGGTAAATGGTGATAATATACTGGAACGTGAGTTTCCAACAGCAGCTCCTGCATATAGTCTTAGCGACCTTTATGAGGCCAAGCAACCGATGGATGTTATTCAGTCCTGTTCCTTTCCTCAGCATCTGTTGCTACCTCGTGGCACGGCAGAGGGCTTGAGGCTTAAACTGCTCGTGCAGGTATTGCTATGGAATGGCACAGAAATGGGCACAGGATGTGAATGGGCTGCTAATGCAGTGGATTTGACTGTCCACGTGCTCGACAATTTTATGGTTGATGTGATTATATATCATCGAAATTAATTAATAATTTTAAATTAAAATACGATTGTTTAATGCATAGTGAGTTATAATACAACAATTTTGTTTAATAATGTGAAAATGAAAATACTGTTTTTATTCCTTAATCAAATTTGTAAACACACGTCTAATCTAGCTCGTTAACAGATAATTGTTTGGATCATAAATTAACAAACAGAAGATAAATAAATTAAAAATCAAATCAGATCCGGGTTTTTGCTAAATATATTAATTTTACTTTTTATATTTATATTTGATTTCTACATTATCTATTAATTTTAATTGAATTTTTTAATTTATGAAATAATAACAAAATGTAAATTCAAAATTTAACAGCTTTCCACTGTTTACTTTTGCATGTCCTTAGCAATTGATAACAGAGCAATAACAGCAGCGCTGCTGTAATGTTAACGCATAGAAAATATTAATAACAAACTGTTTATTGAATGAAAAAGCAACTGCAGGAGTTAATTAATTAAAATCTAATATTAATTGGAATTAATCGAATGTAAATACATTTTCGTTGTTTTTTTAATGCAGCTTGCAGCTGAAGGATGCTTCAGCTGTTACTCGCTTCTGTTAAGCGTAGTAGCGCCATCTATATGTGACATTCACAAGATGCCTGCATTTGAAATTATTTATTTATCAGCTACTGTTTGAATGAAGTTAAACATGAATTGCTTTTAGATATTCACTATATTCAATTGATACTATTAGTAGAAGTACTTATTAGTTAGAACAACTAAAGACCTGTCATAATCAGTTAAATTGTGAAATATTCAAATAATTTAGAGTAATTATATATGGACAGGGCATTGTTAGAGTTTTGCCCAAATTTAAGAGCAACAGTTACCACTATTCATCTAATTATTCCAATTTTCACACAAAATATATGCAAAATACACATTTGTTAATTTAGTAAGTGTTTTGAGTAAACAAAATTAACTAATGTAAACATTTTCATATTCACACGTATAGAGATCAACTAATTATGTTGCACACAAAACAACTATAATTTAATTAATGCAGTGAGAATATCAATCTTAATTAGTTGTATGAATTGTGCTTCATTCAAATGTTAATCACACATATTGTGACTATTTTCAATGCTAGTGTTTCAGTCTGCCAATTTGTTCATATCTGTGGCAAGTTCTTCAGAATATTTCCTACTTGCTACTTTTCTCTTATTCTCTCCTACAAGTGAAAATCAAATAAAACGACTGTCAAATAGGCAAATGGAGACGTCCCCAAAGAAAACTTGAAAACGAAACGGTTTATTATGCTTATGCGAATGCGATGACAACAAAAAGGCATAATAGTAAAATTAAATGTGTCTATTATGCCAGCAATACAATGCACACATAAAACCGCACACCCACACAAACACTTTCAAACACACACACACACACCCACACTCACACTCACACTCACACTCAAGCACACACAGTCCCAGGCCACACAATCATATAGCCCATAGAAGCATTTGGCAGACAAGAAACGTTTAAGGAAGGATGTGTTGCTTAGGACAGACGACAGGGGGACAGGGACAGCGGGGCCTACCAGGCAGAGCGACAAGTGAGATGGGATGTTGTGGGCGGGGTGTGAGCCGTTTCATACGCATAAAAACAAATGCACAATACAACAACAGCAACAATAAGTAACAACGATGCAATCGGAAGTTCCAAACTAAGTTATACTCTGCTTCAAATTACACGGAAGTCGGAATATATTCATTGCAAGCTATACAGATTTTCTTATACTTTTGGTGAATATTTAACTAATCTTTCAAAGGATTCATGTTAAACTTTGCTTAAAGTATTTGAGAGGATTTTAATTTTACTAAGTTTTGCGTGTGTAACAAATTAATCTTAAATTTAAATAGAGTTTACCACTTTCCATAGTCCCATATACACTCCATAGACTTCTACATAGAGTATAATAACAACTACTAGAGCATTGAAACATTGAAGCTCAGTTCCTGGCACAAAAAGAAGAGCGAAATCA
>JBAMCO010000359.1:0-10277 GCA_037075125.1 Hirtodrosophila caputudis | reverse complement strand
TATATATATATATATTCCATTCCAACTATTTGCGATAATTGTATTTTTTATTAAATACCAACTAGATCTACTGTACTCCCTACTGAGTCTATAACTCATTCAACAGCCCTATTTCCTGAACAAACGTGAGAACTGTAATTGAGCTTAGTTTTCTAATATCCCTAGCCTGGAGAAAATATGCGTTAAGAATTCTTCTTCTAGGGCTGTGTTTAGAATTTCCAACCTGTTGATTGAAATGTTTAGCCTACAATATTCGGGCAGTAGACCCGTCGCTATTTCGTGTAAATTCTTCCCCATTTATATCAGTTGCTTGAATCCATTTAGTTTCTAATTTGCTACTTGTTCTTTGGCTTGTCTCTAGTCCGAAGTATTATTCCAGATTTCTTCTAACTTAATATGCTCTCTCTGATTTACCTGTGTTTACCGCTGCCATATAAGGACATCAGTCCTCTTTGATGTTTGATAACTAGACTATATAGCGTAAAACTGCAAGTTATATTCCTTTCACAAACTTCAATTGAAGTCCAGATAGAAATATTTCCCAGCAAAAGGCTGTTATGAATGCAAATTCTATATATTTCAGCTATTTTTCAGTATTTTATTCTATATTATTTTATATATTATATAGTATTTTATATTCTGCATATATCCAGGCAATTGTAATGTCAAGTTATTATATAGTTGCAGATCAGGCATATCTAAAAGTCTAAAAGTCTAGAATTGGAGTTCGCACGCTGCACTTCAATGTAATGCAGAATTTCAGCTGTTGCTTTGTAAATAAATTAAATGTATAGCACAGATATATAGTTCAGTTATATATATATACATTTATAAAATATTTTATAGATATATATAACGCTAATTCAAGTGATTTTCTTCCTTTTAAATATAAGTTATAAGCTTTAAAGCACATTTTCCCAGTAAATTTAAAGTTTCAGCTGTTGCGCTTCTTTAAAACTGTGTGTGGTAGTCCATAGGCGGTATATACATGCTATATACATATATCTATATATAATGTTCAACCATTATGCATGCTTTATAGATGTATCTATAGATAAGCTAACCAAGTTCAAAGTTTCAGCTGTTGCTTTTGCTTTTGCTTTGCTTTGACACTGCAAGAAGTAGGCAACGCCAGTGACACACATTCGGCTTACGCTTAACGCTGTGTGTGTGTGTGTGTGTGTGTTTGGGTGTGTGTATTGGGGTTTTTGAAGTTCAAAGTCCAGCAGCGACATGTAGCATGTTGTATACACACACACACACACACAAGAGCACGCAACGCACATTACACATACGCAGCGTTAAAGAAAGTAAATGGCAAAAGAGTTGGCAAAACGTTGTCTCCATTTTGTTGCTGTGGCTTTAATGAATGAAAGTGCTCAGCTAAGGTGTGTGTGCGAGTGTGCGTGTGTGTGTGAGGTGTGTGGTGTGTGGTGTGAGCGTTGTGTGTGTGCGTGTGTTTTGACAAGGCACAAACGAATGAGTGTTCACTTGTCTGGTATCATCATCTGCATTGCTCTGCTCTAACGCGCGCTCTCTCTCTCTCTCTCTCTCTCGCAAACTCTGCTACTCTTTCGTGCCTTTCTCTCTCTCTCTCTCTGTCACTGTGTCGCTGTGTCTCTCTGTGTGTCACTGTTATGAATGAAATGCCAGCCAAGTATTGTATTCACATTGCAGCAAGCAAAAAGATTCCACCCTGAACAAGTCCCAAACAACCCCCTCTTATGCCAAAAATCGGCCACAACAAAACTCAACCACCAAGTCAAACCCTAACTGCCACATTTTGTGGCTGGTGCAACAAGTGTTGACATCTTCACACCCAATTCAAAGTCAAAAAGGCAAAAAAAAAATTCCATCACATTTCTCTATAATAATGCAGTGTATTGAATATCTTTTGGGGCTTGCAACGCGTGCAACATCATTAGCCATTGTTTGTGCACCTTTCAATTATAGCTAACTAGCTCCCCCTCTCTCCCTCTATCACGCTTTCTTTCTTTTCCATTTCTTTCGCTGGCATTCACCCATTATTAGGGTGCAGTTGCCCCTTGCAACTTGCCTAACGAGCTGTCTATTTTATGCATGGGCTTCTACTGTTACGGGGCTTATTATTCGCTCTTTAGTTAGCGGCATGAATGAAGGCCGAACTTAATATTGCCTACCTTCTAGTTGTTCTCTTATATCAGACAGTTTTCCTCTTTATTCATTTATAATGAGCTCTATCTAGTGTTACAAGCTTCAGCTATTTAAGTCAGCCGTCGGAAAATGTTTTTCATTTCAATATTTAAACGCAATTTTACACCTTGCAAACTGTGTTAAAGGGGGCTAATAGCACAGTTAAAATGTATGCAACAGGGCGGCAGGCAGGGAACTCAAACCCTATATATAATTTATAAATTCTTGATCAGCTTAAACCACAGTCGTCTATCGATTCGACTGCCTGCCCAACTGTCTGTCTGCTTGTCTCATTGACTGTCCACTCGGCAGTCTGCCTGTCTGTCTGTCAATCCGTCTGCTAGGCCATCTGACAACTTCTACTTAATACTACCTGTGTGTGTTGCTGTGGCGAATTATAGGGTATATCACTAGTCTCTTCCAGAGCTTCCATTCTCTCCTCTTTCACTTATACACTGCGCGTCAGCCGAATAGCACAGCCTTTAGCTCTTCACTTTAAAGGCAAAATTCTTAAAACTTTGTATATGTATTATGCGCATTTTTTTATTTATTCGATTCTTCTATATTTATATATTTATTCCACAAAAAAATTGAGCTTTGGCAGTGTACAGTGTATTTTGTTTTGCTTTTCGTGCTTGCGACAAAAATGCATAAATATTTTTTTGCGACAGCCACAACTTCGATTTGAAGCGAATTTTTTACTATAAATTGTCGTAATTGGAATTTTGCAATATTTATTTAATTAATCTGAACTATTTTAAATTAAAAAAAAAGTAAATACGGGTATGGGATGAGGCAGAGAAGGCTAAAATAAATTCTAACAGGCAGTGTGGTACCTTTGACCCTTGAAATATCACTGGGCTATTCGGCTGTCGCGCAGTGTATATAACATAATTCAACTATGAGCACAAATTGTGTTTCATGTGATGCCTTATAGGGTATCTTTTACTACCCTACTACTACTACTATATTACTGGGTATTTAGTAGTGCTGTGGTCGTTTATTTGTCACCATATCAAAACTTCTTTTACTTGCATTTTTTAACAATATTCATACGAATTGAAATTTATGGCATATAGCTTCTAGGGTATCTAGTGAGTCGCTGCTACAGCTTTAACACATTTGTTAAACATTCATGGCCTTCAATTGGATTTATTTGAAGCTTTTCAGGTTTTTCAGAGACCATTAAGAACACAATTTGCATGCGCTGCCTGCCAAATTAAACGAGCGAACGCCTTTGTTTGTTTATGGGCCAATAACTTGATTGCATTTTACGACCAGGAGCAGCATTAATTAATGCCAGCCAAAGGCAATTTCGTAGCGTCCAGAGTTCAGTTAACAAATAAAATCCAAAAATACACTACATAAAAATAACAATAATAATAATAATAATAATCGCATGCTGAAAAGATTATAATGCGAAGGATTGGGTGGCAACACCTTTGCATTTGTTGCTGCCACTTCAAATAGTAAATTTATGCTGTAAATTGTTGCAACAGAAAGCGGCTTAAATGGTTGTGTAATTGTTAACAAATGCATTCGCCATTTCAATATAAATTAAATCAAATATGCTCTACATGGCTCTCTAATTGAATTGGCCAAATGCACAGGCTGACACGAGAGCGAGCTTTGTAAATCAATCAAATCTAATGCCATAATCCATCAATTAAGCCCCCCTTTAGACAGACACACACACACACACACACACACACACACACACACACACACACTACATGCTATATTAATGCATTCATAAACTCATCAATGGCTAATGAAATGTGCCTGCAAAAGTCAATTGCCTAAACATGGCTTTAATGCGTTGTCTAGTTAACAGTTTGATGTTTTCAACTACGACTGCAGCTAGAAATAAGATATAGAAACATAGTGACAAATAAATCTGACAGTATTGCTATATAATACGATATTTATAGTATTGTTTAAGCTGAGACCGCCAGAGCGAAATACAGGCACATAGTAGTTGTCTTTAATGCTTCCAAAACTAGACTGAATGCAAAGCCAACGGCTCACTCGAATGCCGAAGCACGAATATCAACAAACCACAATAGCCAATCAAAAGTTTTTGTAGATAAGGCAAACGAATGCTGCTGGCGAGATCAGCAGATTAGCCGAACTCCGAAGTTAAACGAAGAACAAAATTAGCTGTAAAAGTGACAGATAAAAAGGCAGGCAGTCTGTTAAATAAAATCAAAACCTAAGTAAAACACAAAATTTGCATAGGCGCACAGTAGTTGCAGGCAGCAAATGCACAAGGCGACTGACTAAACTCACGGGCAGCAACAACAACACAAGCCGAATTGAATGTAAATACGGCAAGCGAATGCTGCTGGCGAGATCGGCAGCTTAGCCGAAGTTAAACGAAGTAGGCATTGAGCGAGGGCGGCAGCTTGGCCGAAGGCAGAGGATCGACAATGAGATAAGCGCAGTGCGCAATGCAAACAACAACAACAACATTAATACATAGAAGAAGAGCTTGCACACATACGAATGATAGCTTAGCTGATGATAGTGAGCGAGACCGACTGATTGGCAGCAAATACGAACGAATGCGAAATAAGTTGAGAGTGAAGAGATGAAAACTAATCGTAGGTAAGCGCAGATCGTAAGGCAGATAACAATTTTATGAATGTTACTAGATGAGTGGAACACTGGGAGAGGGAACACAGTACAAACAAAAACAACATTAATACATAGAAGAAGAGCTTGCTCACATACGAATGATAGCTTAGCTGATGATAGTAAGCGAGAGCGACATATTGGAAGCAAATACGAACGAATGGGAAATAAGTTGAGAGTGAAGAGATGCGAACTATTTAAAGGTAAACGCAGATTATTATCTGCTATTAACGCCATATTATTATAAAGCGAAGGCACAGAGCACTACATTAAATTTTTAAAAGTTTTCTATACCTATGCAAAGTTAAAACCCCAATTCTCAGTTTCCATAAAAATCTTTTTATAAAACGTTTGTTTTAAATTAAGATTTAACCACTGCAAGTTCATCAAAAATGGCAATAACCACAATATTTTTGTTACCAGCAGCTGTTATCTTTATAGTGACACTATAGTGGCTGTTAAAGTTAACATTTCTCATCAATACAGTAGTAAAGGAAGAAAGAAAACAACAACATAGAGCAAGTAGGTATAAAAGGGAGGATATGCCAAATTGTCTGCAGATAGTAAAGAACTCTCTGCTAGCACTGTGCACTCCTTATAAGTCCCACCAGCCCAGCGTTGACTGCATTTTAATACAGAATTCAAATGGATTGTTGTTCAGAGTTAAGTCTATGTAAGCGCATAGAATCGATTATATACGCTGATCTATTGCTTGTAGTCTTATGCAAGCTAGTTTATATAAACCTTTATACATACCTCTATATATAAGCCTCTTCTGCCGCTTTATTTGCCATTAAAGTCTTTGTGACTTTCATGTTTATTGATTAATTTAATTGATTGATTTGCTAATTAGTAAAGAGTTGACTAATTGCTGGACTAATTTAATGTATTGCATGCGCGGTGTGGATCCGTTGTCTATATAGTTGTAGTTCATATCGGAACTGCAGTTGTGATTGATGCAACTGAATTAATGAATTATGTGTGACCAATTGATTGATTGGCTGCCAAAAAAAAAAAAAATTTCGTTGGTTGTGGGCGCAGCTCATTTCCAGCAAATGTTGCAGGATTAACAGCAGCTGCCACAAAAGGAAATGTCTTCAACAATAACAAAAATCTGCAACAGTTTTTTTTTTTTTTTTTCGTTGTGTTTTGTGTTTTGGTGGCCATCATAAAAGTGAAATTGTTATGGCAGCAATTCGGGGCAAGAACACTCAAGGCCCAGGCCATAAACAAGAGCCAAAACCATCGATGCCATCAATCTAAAGGTAGAGCGCAGCACTAACGACTAACAATACCCTAACCACTTGCAGTTGTAGTCCTTGCCAGTTAGCGGCAGCACTTAGTCCCGGGCTCAATCAAGCCTCGACTCACCTGAAACTGAAACGGAGCCCCCCTCCGGAGGGATGGAGAGGTGGCTGCTTCCTGCGCCTCAGGATGTATAATGCCATTAACAGCTGTCATTTCTTGAAATATTTGACAGCTGGACAGGGGCGCCTGCCAAACAAAAACCCCCACCTCCCGCCCCTTGCCAAAAAAATAAATAAAAATAATAAAACATAAACAGCAGCGGCAGCGGCGGTGGCAGCGACAACGACAGACTAAGCAGGCGCCATAGTCATAATAATAATAATAAAAATAATAATAATATTATTATTATTTTTATTGAGACAGTATTTTAGTTGCGTGGCAGGAGTAGCTGCCTATCAGTTTGGCCCTTTTCAAAAACACAAACCCCCGCTCCCACCGCCCCCCTACCAGTCGCCACTGTTAACCATATATCCTGCCAAAGGATATTACAATATTGTCACGAATTGTGTAGCGCATTTTGATAGGCTCCAGGTATAAGTTAGCCGCAGCCTTGGATGTGTTAATAGTTCACAGCTCGAAGATGCTACTGTCTGCCGTCGGTTATAGCTGGAGTTAACTGTACCATTGCTATATGCCTGAAATTATCACAAAATAAACTACAGCTGAGTTATAGCTTACCACAATCGGTACCTAGTTCAAAAAGGGGTAAAAGGAGGTACTAAAACCGTGCAAATATATATTCTTGAACAGGAAGAGCAACCGAGTCGATCTAGCCCAGTCCGTCTGTTCATTTGTTCAAGCATGCACAGATCTCAGAAACTATCAGAGCTAGAGATGCTAAACTTGGCATGTACACCATACGAAGATCAAGTTCATTTTCGATTTTCGATAATTGCCCCCCTCCACCGATAAACGATAACATCGTTTTACAAATAACCTCTTATTTTCCAGAGACAAACTTGGTACGTAGATTCCCGCATACTTGGGGCAGATGTTATGCCAATTTGTGCTACCCCGCCTCCCTTTCCCTTGTACATGCGTAATGCCAATGCTTATCTAGATGCGCTCTGTGAATTTCACCTCGATGGGATCAGAAACACCTGATAAAATGGCAATTGAGCAGCAGTTTCCCTCTCTTTCAGGCGGCAATGCTAGCAGTGAATGCGTCATGAATAGGTTGTTGTCTTGGTTACTTGGCTGCCGCTTACAATCTATCAGTTGGGTGATTGTCTTGACTAATTTTTATTGTAAATTTGTTGTTGTATAGTGAGCGCAGGGTGTGCTCGACTACAGCACTCCCACTTGTTTACAGTTAAATTTGACAGACTTTGCAGTCTTATTTATCCTAATCCCCTTGCTCTGCACTCTAGACAGCCCAGCTTGGCCATCTACAGGGTATACAGAAGAACAAGCAAGCGCGCTAGTAACATTTACTAATTGAAGTCGACTGTCAGCTGTTTGGGCTGCTAAGACTTGGACTAAGTCGCTAAGACTAAGACTGAGTAATGAGAGTAGGAGCGCCAAAAGCAAGCAAGCAAGCAGGTGTGTTATGCGGGGCAAGGGTGTGTGTGTGTGTGTGTGTTGCTGTGTCTGTGTCTGGCCAAAGGGGGTAAGGCGCTGTTAAGACATAGCGTTTAGCTTTAGCTCAATTAACAGCATTTACAAATAGAATGACAGGCTGCTACCCGTACAGATTCATTAAAACACGAAAAACGCACACACACACGCACACACAGACAGGCAGAGAGCGGAAGGATACACGCAAACAGACTGGACAAAGCACAAGCCGCCGCCGCCACACCCACACACCCACACACACAGCGAATGCAAACACAAAAAAAAAAAAAAATAGTTCAAACAAAGAAACATTCAAGGCTCTAAAGGGGGCGTCATTACCTGTGTGTGTGCGTGTGCGTGTGTGTGCGTGTGTGTGTATCAGTGTATATATTTTAGTAATTTGGATTAAACATGCAGAGAGCAAGTCCAGGCAAGAAAATAGCCAAAGGACGCAAGGCGACGACAATAGAAAATCACCTGACCCATTAGACTTAAATGATGTGTATATATGCGTGTGTAGCTGCGTGTGTGTGTAGTGTGTGTAGTGTGTGTGTGTGTGGTGTGTGTGTTAGCCATATTGGTGTTGAAGTTTGAAGTTATTGCTTTCATTTGGCTAGCCATGTAGTTAGTCCAGCATATCCTACGCAGTTCGTAATTTTTTCCTTCTTGTTGTTGTTGTTGTGTTGTGTTTACCAAACGTTAAGAATTTAATTAAGTTTCCCAACTTATACACACACGTACACTATAAATATATATGTATGTATATATATGTACATGTATTTACTACATATATATTCTATATATAGAAAGTTGTTTAGCTGCGCTGCAGCCTAACTAATTAAAGCGCATCAACTAAAAGTTCCACAGCAATTAAAACAAAACTCTCTGAAAAAGTTGTTGGTTTTCAAGTTGATTTTGAAAATGTTTATAATATTAATTAATTTGAAAGTTGGCCATAATTAGCCCACATGTATTTATAGACAGGAGAGCAGCAGAGAGAGAGAGAGAAAGTTGCAGTGCGACACATTTGTCAGCTAACTGAACTATCTGTTGCTCCATTTAGACTGCTAACTGCTAGAAAGTGGGTCAAGTGACTCTATAAAAGTTTGGATGTGTTGTCTAATCTACAATAAAGTTATTATAATATTAATATGAATGCAAGCAACTGCCAAAATCTACTAACCTGGCTATAACTTATGCCTGCAACGTTAGCAACAAGTAGGCGTGCTTTGATCGGGCACATACGACTACGCTGTACCCTGTACTTCAAGTGCATAACAACAAATTTAGTCAAGACAACCACCCAACTGGCAGATTGTGAGGGCTGCCCAAATAGCCATGACAACAACCTATTCATGACGCATTCACTGCTGGCATTGCAGCTAGAAGATGAAGGGAACTGCTGCTCAATTGCCATTTTATCAGGTGTTTCTGATCCCATCGAGGTGAAATTCACAGAACACATCTGGATAGCCATTGGCATTGCATATGTACAAGGGAAAGGGAGGAGGGGTAGCACAAATTGGCATAACACTTGCCCCAAGTATGCGGGAATCTACGTACCAAGTTTGTCTCTGGAAAATAAGAGGTTATTTGTAAAACGATGTTATCGTTTATCGGTGGAGGGGGGCAGTTATCGAAAATCGAAAGTGAACTTGATCTTCGTATGGTGTACATGCCAAGTTTAGCATCTCTAGCTCTGATAGTTTCTGAGATCTGTGCATGCTTGAACAAATGAACAGACGGACACGGCCAGATCGACTCGGTTGCTCTTCCTGTTCAAGAATATATATTTGCACAGTTTTAGTACTTCCTTTTACCCCTTTTTGAAATGAGTACAGGGTGTAAAAGTGTCTTTTACTGCTTTCTAAACTTACTTTCCCCTCTATTATTATTTGTGATGGGGAAACATATACTGCGATAAAGTAGATCTATTGCATCCCCTACTGAGTCTATAACTCATTCATCAGCTCTATTTTGAGATTTAGATTTTTAATGTCCCTAGCTTGGAAGATATACCCGTTGAGGATTCTATTTCTAGGGTCAGTGCAGTCCGTTAGAATGTGTATTGAGGATTCTTCTGCCAGATTGCAGAATCTACAGTTTCCTGTGTTTAGAATTTCCAACCTGTTGAGTTGGCTTTTTAGCCTACAGCGTGCGGTTAGCAGCGCCGTAACTACTCCCAATAGTCTATGCAACTTTGAACACCCACCACTTCATACCCTAACTTTTCGGCTCTCTATTTTTGGCAACTCTCTTCGCTAACTGGTTGTTAGCTGCTGTAGTTGAAGTGCAACTGTACGAGTATTGTCTAATTACCTGTATAATTATGATTATATTATGGTGCTTAATTGACCGACTCAATTATGAGCCAACATTATACGGCGTAAGAAATCTTTTCATGGCCATTTCAATCAGTGTCAGTGGCAGTAGCAGTGGCTGGGCTGTCACCTCCAGGTTCTGTTTCGGACACTTTTGCAGCGCTCTTTTCAATTTGTTACTTTCATATACTATATAGGATATATATACATATATATATACAGTAGGGAGCAAAAGTGAGTACATGTTTGCATGTCTCACATTTGGAAGGGTATAAAAAAAAAAGT
>JBAMCO010000357.1:0-10288 GCA_037075125.1 Hirtodrosophila caputudis | reverse complement strand
CATGTGTGAACATGTGTGTATTTGTGGCTGGCAAAGGTAACTAATTAATCAACTGACATAATCAATGCTTAATGATGCAACAGCATAGTGGCATTTAAACGGTCTGTAATTAAATCAAACACTCAATTAAACCAAGAATAATCGAAACAATGGAAGTTAAGCCGATCAAAATGAGTTGATTGCCTTATGCATGAAACTGTAATGGGTTGTATAGCTCTAAATAGATCTTCTGTATAAATAATTTCATTAAATATTTATGTATATAATATGCTTTAAAAACTCCAGCACAAAGTGGGTAAATTTATGGCATAAAATGTTGCGATAATTAAAAAACAATTCAATTTGTTCGGACAGGATATTTTGGGGCAAACATTTTAAAGATTAAGAATAATTATGAATGGAAACATTTTCAATCAATGTCAATCTAGGTTTTAACCATACGAGTATGTTAAGCTATAAAAATTATGGAATAATTTATATTTAACATCAAATAAATATAGGTAAAAATGATTAAAATACGCGAAGTACAGTTTACAGATAACTGTGGATTGTCTTCAAGCACATTAAAGGTTAACAATAATCAAATTAATGATGATTAAATCTATAACCTGTAGTTTGTATCCAACTTTACCCAAATTTTGAGCAGTGTGTGGTGAAGATGTTGCAGCTGGCTTTTATAAAATCTGGCTTCTGTTTTGTTGTTGATTTTTTTTTTTTTGTTTATGAAAATTCAATTATACAACCTTTTTGACCTTCTTTCACTTTTAAGTTAACCTTTTTCACTTGCTTTCACTAGACTATTCAGTGAGCCCACCGCATTCATTAATTATGCTACAAATGCCAAGGAAGACACATCAAACTGACCAAGACACTGGGCTGACCACACACTCCATTCCATTCGCTTCCCCCAACCCACACACATATTACCCCTACCGTTGGCACAAATCTCTCGCATTCTCAATGGACTCAAATGCAATGTTTCGTTAAAAAGTTATAATTTAATTATTAAACATCTATTGAAAGTTATTTATGTATATACACACTGGAGTTGGAGTGTGTTCAAAAATGCGGATATGAGAAAAGGAGGAGATTCTTTTTTGTTTTGGACCAAATAAGCTTATAACTTAAATAACAAAATTACAATAGAAAGGCTCAGTAATGGCTCATAAATAAATAATAGTCTAATAATTTATTTAAAATGTTCGTCCACGTTCCGTTTAGCAAAATATTCTTTCGAATATCTTTTAGGGTTTGAATTCAATATTGTATATTCAACTTTAGATTCGTTTAAAAACCTTATAAATATTTTAAGTCACTTAAACACATAATACACTCGGCATGATGGCTGATGATTAGTCGTAGTGATATTATCAGTAATAAACTTTAATATATTATTGAACAATTATAAATCTTCGATGTATATATATTTATATATATATATATATATATATTTAGTATTTAATTCGATACAGTTGGAATTGTTTAGCTACGAACTGTTTGTAGCCAATTCTTTTGGTCAGTGCAGTCAAGCTGTAAATTTATTTAACCACATATCGAGAGACAGACATGCTCCAAAGGCCAAGTCAGCTAGGGCACAAAGGAGTGAGTGAAGAGTAGATGGACAACTATGGCGCCTGTGGCCAACGTTGCTGTTGCAACTTTGCTTAAAAACAGCAAGCAGCAACTCCTTGTTGGCACATCGGGACAGCCAAGCCAAGCGATCCATGCATGCGACGAGGTGTGCCAAGTTTTTGAACTGCCACAGAAAAAGTTTTGGGCACGTGTGTGTATTCTGCTGTTCTTGTTTTTGTTGCTGTTGTTGTTAGCAGTTAGTCAGGCAAGGATATTCGCTGACGGGTGAACTGGCTGCCTGCCTGCCTGCCTGTCTCCCTTCCTGCCTCCTTTCATGGCTAGCTGGCTGGCTTGGTTGCTTAAATATTAAAAGTCCAGGCGGCAAAAACAGTTGGCAAAAAAATAAAAACAACAAGCACAAAAAAAAATAGAACTTGGCAAGGCCTGGCTGCCGCTTGTCGCACGTCGTCACCTAAGCAAAACGGAAAGTTTCAACTCGCAGCTTGCAGCTTGCAACTTGCAGCTCGTAGTTTGAAGTGCGCTGTCAGTCAGCTCGCCCTGCCTGCGGTCTTTGTTTAAAGCAACAAAACTGCAACAACAATAACTACATTCTGTAACGACGGCACAAGGACACGCGTTAAGCTAAGCAAAAGTTTTGTCACACTCACACACACACATACAACACATACACCCACACACACGCGCGTACCACACACTCAGATGCAACACGCATTTAACATAAACAAACTACATTGCTAGTTACTAAACTTTTTTTATATTATTTTTTATTTTTACTTGCTTGCCACGACTTTCCATTTGTTTTTTCTTGCAACATTTATTTGTTTTTTGTTTTTCGTATTGTTTTTTTTTTTTTTTACATTTGCCCTTACCACAAGACGTGTTTGGAAAACTCAAAAAAATTGCACGCCCTCTGCAACGTTTTGTCTGCTATTTCAGGGATATTTTACAGCGGAATATTAAAGCTACAGTCTGTGAATTGTTGCTAAAATAATTATTAAAAATTGCTTTTTACTTTGTAACATTGTAGTCATTTGTCCAATATATTGATATCATATTGATCGGACTATAAGCTAGCTCAGGTGCAACAGATTTACAAGTACCGAGATCGGGACAATACATTAGCGTATATAGGTATACTACATGGAATTTTTTATCAGCAGTAAAATTAAAGCAATTGTGTTTTTTATTAATATTATTCGAGAACACTTTTAAGTACTTTAATTTAATTTAATAACCAAATTATAGGTGGTATATGGATATAAATGCTTCACAATTACTGTCATAATTTAATTGATTTTCGACCTTAAGGCTTTTACAACAGAAAATAACATAATAATAACAAAAAATTTAACGAAATATTTCTCGGAATTTTCAAAATACCTAGAAGCATTTTATATTTGTATATTGTTCGTATGCAAACAAGTACGCGCCCTCCTACGATACCTAAACATTCAGTACTCATACAGCTACCTATTTGAGAAACCCATATGTATATACATACCATATATATATATATATATATATATATATATTTATATATATTTATATATATACGTAGATGCACGTATCTCAATATGTGTATTCATTAAATTTGTATAAACAAATAGGGACGGCATAAATTTTGTGCAGCGAGTCGGCATCTAGTGCTCTGTTACCATTATCCAGATAAATATATAGAAAGAAAGCGAGCTATCTAAGCTATATTATTCTTTTCATGTTATTCCCTTCTCCAGCTACACACGATTGTGTGTGTGCTGGTGTGTGTTGCTGTGTGTATGTTCAGGGGCCAAAATAAGCAAATGGTATACTGAAAAAACAAGTAACAGTTTTGTTGAGCCAACAATGAAAACAATGAAACGACGAACAGCAAAAGAAGAACAACAACAAATCCGCACTTTCCTTATGTTTGTTGATTTTTCTGCTCGTTTTCCTTTTTGTCGAATATATACGGCAAGGAATTTACAATTTCAATGTGGGCATGTGAATAAGAGTTACGTAGATACCTAGATGCATTGGACCGACCGACCACACATGTAACTTACCACTAAGAAGCATTGGACACGCTGACTACACCTACAAAATGTTACAGCACCAAAAACTTTTTGGGTAGCCACAAACTGTTGAAGTTTTATGGTCGCCGCGATGACGACAAAAGATGCTGGCAAAACTGCAACCAGAAGTTATCGATGTTGCACTTTAGAGTGCCAGCTTATAAACACCCCAAAGGATGCACGACTATAGCAAACTTTGTAATTTGTAATAATCTTACCAAATAGCGTTAAAAGCTTATACGAGTGCTGCACTTGGTTTCCATTTAAATTTCATTTTCCAAAATAACACAATATTTATAATAAAAATCAAATACCACACGCATGTAAAAGGGTTGGGGGAGAACTGAATTTCGGTAAACAAATATCCAAAATATCTGCGATATTTAAAGCGCAACTTACTGTTAATTAACTCTACTCGAAATGTATTCTAGGAAGATATTTTGTAAGGTTTTTGGTAATTTTATTGAAACAAATGTTATTTAAGAAATTCATTTAATTTATAAGCAAATTTCATTTATACAAATATAACTTTTAGACATTATTATTGCATTTTGATTTCTGAATTCCGCATTTGTATTTATTTTTTTTTGTAAATCAATCAACAGCAATTACAATATTAGGTTTGTGTTAAGACTGAGCGTAACTGAAGGCTATTATCGAATTGTCACCAAGTGTCGCAATCGTTGAACTCTGCTACTGCCTGCCTGATTATTCATTAGGTTTAATTATCTGGCGGCACGGCCAAGTGCAGCAACAAAGACAATCAAATGTAATTAAACGCAAGATTAACTTTAATTATAATTAATTAAATGCAACACCACTTGGACAATTGAGGCAACAACTGAAATGCATCTCAAGCATTACGTAAATATCAATAGTGCAATTAATTATTAACTGTTTGTACAAAAAGCATTAAACTGAAAACAAAGCCTCGCCAATCAATGCGTATATACGAGTAGGTATGGACATATATTTATGTGTGTATATGTGTTATGTGTACGTGTATGTGAGCTGATTAAAATCTGGTTAAGACCCGGCCAACTTGCTGAGCAGAAAATTTGTCGCACGAAATCCAACATCAACACCGATTTCAATTCCATTTACATAATCAATGCATATTTGGCGGCAGTCATAAATTAACAAATAGAATTTAATTGCATACTTTTGGGCGCCGCAGCGTCGCGCACACAAATTAATAATTAATTAATGCGCATTAATTGCCGCTCTGCAGCAACAAATTCAAAAACCCACAACGAATGGCAACGAATAAATGCATATGCTTATTGGCTCTTCATCTGTCACCCAACCACCCCCCAAACCCCGCACCCTACTTTACCGGTCCCATAATTGCTACCAAAACGCTTGCAAATTAATTGCAGCCTTTGTTGAGTCGGCTTAAAAAAAATGGAAAGCGTAAAAAATGCACAAACAAACAAACGATTTAAGGTATTAAATTTATGGCCGAAACTTTAAAATATATCGGAATATTTATTTTAAACACGCTACACTTTATAACAAAATGTATCGGACAAAGAGGAAACAGATCGGTAAACACGATAATAAAATTGTTTTTTTTTTTTAATAAAATATAAATACAGTACTTGAATAAATTTATATATCGTTATATATTTTGGTATTAAATCGGAATTACACAATTTTTTGTTCACAAAAAATTTGCTACAAATAAATATTTAAATACTATATAATGTTAGATTAAATATAAATATTTTAATTATACCGTGACGAATTCTTGAAGTTCTTTTTTATCTGAACAATATGATCTTCAAAACAGATGCAGATATCTGTCAACAAGCACAAAAATTAAAAATCAGTTGATAAATGTTGAATTCAGAATTTTATTCGGATTCCAATCCCACATCTAGTAAACAGATTTGTGCTAAAATTTATTGAGATATTTTTGTGGGATTGTAATTCAGACATTACTTAATGCAACACCTGCCTAAAACATTCAATAATAAAAGAAGAAACCTCTACAACTATTTGACACTGTGCCTCTTTTACAATATATAATTCTAAAAATATCTTAAAGTATTAAAATAAAGTTTCCATCTGCTTGAAATATCTTTCATTAGAATTATTAAATTATTTATGGGAGCTCTTAAGAAACGCACCACAAATATGAGTTCTTATTTAAAACAATAAAAGCGAAAAGGCAAATAATTTCTTTTATCAATTACCTAGCCTACAAGCAAGTCCCTTTTATTGTGGAATAATTAATAATAATGACTTGAATCATGCTTTTATGAAATGATTTTTAAAAAGGCATTCGTTACTTATGCAATTTCAATGCTCGAAGCCGAAGACGTCTGTGTATAAACAACCTTTTAAAGCAGCCTGCCCACTTAACGGTGCACAAAACAAACACGCGCCACGCATGACGACACACGTATGCATACATCCTTACTCACAGGCACTGACAGGATGCCTGGCAACTGTGTTCCATGAATTCAATCAATTTTAATGCAATTTAAATTGCATTCTCTTGTGAAAACATACAATGCGTGGCAACTACACACGCATTCACACACACACATATACCATATATATACATATATATGCATTATAACACACCCTGATACGCAGTTACTATGCACATTCATACACATACACACGCACACACACCGAGACGTGTGCGTACATTACGCTGCTAGTTGAAGCATTGCCATGCGTTAATTGGAGGCTACGCCCAATTGTCAGAACGAGCTATATGAGTGTAGACCGTAGTGCAATTGCTGCACCGACATTTATATTGTTTCAACTGCCATTCACATTCACAGTTAGTACTCAATGCCGTGGCTCCACTCCATGGTGCATTCTTCTTCACATATCTCTCGGGTGCTATTGAAAGGAAGAAACTGTTGCATAGCCGCAACTCGATATGCTGACCATATTCAAACACATCTAACCTTCGACTGCATATCGCTTTACCATCATTAAAACCTTAGCAGTATCGATCTGCCAATTATGTTCACATAGCTAGTTGGAGAATTAGACACCGCTTTTGTAATTTGTACATTGCAGTTTTGAATTACGAACTCTGCTGCACTCTATCAATCATGTTACCTAGCTTGCGGGCTCTCAACTTACTTAGTGTTGATATAAAGATCTACGTTTAAGGCTAAGGTAGAAGTGAAGTATCTATCATGATAAAAATATCAAGCAAAATCGGAAGCTGTACTCCGTTATACTCATTATTTGCACTAATGAAGTAAATACCTTTCACGTTACACATATAGTGGCAACTACAAGTTCCTACTTTATCAGGGTATGATTAGCCGGTGTGAAATTGACAATTAACTTAAAAGTTTTCAAAATATTCAGTTAACACATAATTGAACATTCTGCAATGAATTTAAATGTTCAAAAAATTATTTTATCATTTCAATACACGTTTTTATAATCATCTGAATTGTAATGCTGATTTAAACTTGCTCTAATCGCGTCACGTACACGCTTCCACGCACACACATACAGAGCGAGAGATGCGCCGGCAAATACATAGTAATACATGGTATATTGAATACAATACAAAAATACAAAACCACATGCATTTTGGCTTTAGTGTAAACATGAATATTCCCAGCCATTCTCAATAAAAAAAATGCAAATAAAATCAACAAATGAACGCAATCGCTGACAATTTGTTGATGGTTTTTCGGGTACGCCGAACATAGCTAAAAATTAATTTCCAATGTTATATCAATGTTTGCGTGCCTATCCCACATTTATCTGTAACTGTGTGTGTGGGCGCGTGTGTCGAAATTAAAATAATTTTAATTACGTTTATGCATAAAATTGCAAATTGGCATACACACACATACATGCACACAGTGCAGTGTACATGCAACCTGAAACGCCCATAATTATGCAATGATTATTCTAGGCGTATATCCGGCGTGGTGGACATTCGCTGTAAGCCGACCTGATTTCGAATTATTTTCTAAGCCCCGGTATTTTAGCAAATTGTTACATTTACACTGTGCGTGGTAAGAGAGAGAGAGAAAGGGAGAGAGAGATACTGCATGTGTCTGTATGTGTGTGTGTGTGTGCGTGAGATAACCAGTGACATGTCAAAGGCGACAAAGCATAACGAAATTAATTGTGCGCATTAAAAGGGATTGCGCAAATATTAAAAAGGATTGCATAAAAAACATTTAATTGCCACAGACAAGCCAAATGCGATAATCAGCATTTCAATTTTACATTAGTTTGCAGATTTTGTTCTACATTCTTTTGTTGCTTTAAAGGTTATTTTCGTTTTTAATCAACTTTTATCAATCTACCAGATTTAAGGTCTTTAATAGTCAATATACTAGATAATTTTCATTGAAAATTCGATTCAGATTTGAGTTTATATAAACTTTGCCAATGGCTGAGTTTATGTTTTAAATCAATATATATGTATATATGTATATCTATAATCAGGTTTCCACGCTTTTCACAAATTCACAGTCTATTTAGTTGACCAGCCATGTAATGTTTGCATATTTACATTAAACAGCTTTCATTGGATAATAACACTTTAGTGTTGCGTTTGATATAATTATTTGCTTATATTCGCAGCTTAGTATGTGGCATCTGTGTGTGTGTGTGGGTGTCTGTCTACAAAAATGTATATTTATTGGATTTATTTATATATATGTACATATATATGCATGTGTGTGTGTGTGTGTGTGTGTGTGTGTGTGTATTTAAGGCACTTAATTTAAATATGTGCATAACTTGCTGGCAAGGAGGGCCAGTCTACTGACGCTTTTTGAGCACCTGCAGCATCCTTGAAAGAGTCAGCACACAAAGCATTCTCGGCACCGTCTCTATATGGCCAACGACCGGCTGAGCCACGAACAGCATATTTCACATATACTATATACTATATATACTCATAAGTATGCTATACCCTACAAAAAAAAAAAAAAGAAAAACAGAAAACGAAATGTATAAGCGCTGCGCTCGCTTCCAGAAAAATGAAAATGCTAAACAAAGAAAATAAAAGCGAGCGCCGTACGAAAAATGAGCGCAGTGTAAAAAACTAAAAGAAAAATGCCGCTTCTGAGAGAAAAAGAAAAGTGCAGCATAAAAGGGCTGGGAAGGAGAGAGGAGGGGATAGTATTGCACTGGCACTGGGTAGTCGCATTATTTTGTATTACAGCGACTCTATAGCTGACCCCAGAGCTCAGCTTGTATTGCAATTTTTCAATTTCAAAAACAATTTTGCTCTGCCAACATACGTGTGGTCAAAGATAAGCTCTGTAAATATATAAAAATAAAAAATAAAAAATACAAAACACAAAAATAAAAAATAAAAACGCGCCATAAAAACCGAAACCAAAGCAAGCCGCAGCTCAAGCAGCTACTACTGCAGATCAAAAATGGCTAAAGCCAGAAAGGCGGTCAAAAATGAAAATAAAAAAGAAACGAAGCACACATATACAAAATAGGATGACCAAAAATAAAAATGCTCGTAGTTTGTGGTGGTAGGATGATATTGTATAAAGGCCGGCACAAGCACCACACCCAGCAGGACATGGCACACTATGAATTGTGTTGTCCAGCATTTAGTCCAATGCAATGCACAAGCGACCTGCTGTGCAACAGCAGCACGAGTTTATGGTGGGAGCAGGCAGGAAGGAAGTACGAAAGTAAGGGAAAGAGCTTCAATTGACCTGCTGGGTGAATGTTAGGTGTAGATGACTTGCTCACTTGGCCTCTTTATACAGCTCCTTTTGATTTAGTTTTCAGGCTATGTGTTCACCCTGACGTAAAGCCATTTATGAATCTATTAAGAGCTTTATGTACATGTAGTATTAGTTCTTAGAGCGAGCTAATTGTTGGAAATAACAAGATATAAGTGAAATAATAATACTGGCATCAATTCTACTTATTTCGTTTGATAGAAAGTAATGCTCATAAATGCTATTGGCTGAAAACTGAAATCCCTTTTACATTGCTTAATCAAGCAATATGAAATAAAGGTGAATTTTATTTACAGGGATTTTTCGATTGAGCTATGTGTAATACTTGTGAGAAATAAATAGAACTGTAAGTTATATAAGTCAAGCGTTGTGCAATTAAATACGATTTCACTTTGACTGTTCATGCATGAATATTTTCAATTCAATCTATTTTGAGTGAAAGTTGTTTAGTATTTACCAGTCAGTTGCCTAACAACGTTAAATTCATTCATAAAAATGATTTTCAATTGATGCCACATCAGTACACGCGCACACACACACACACGTGTGCACACGCACAGATACTCCATAAACATCAAATACAATACCAAACAAATTGTTGAGCTTTTTGGAGCAGAACGCGCAAAATAAAGACCGAAACCAACATATAACTTCAACATGAAGCAGCTGCAGTAACAAAACGCCAGCGATAACAATTATTGAAGCAACTGCTGCAGTTTCAGTAGTTGACCGCACACACATACACACACACAAGCACACAAGCACACACATGCACATGCACACAAATGCGAAAGCTGGGACACCAATAACAACAAAATCAACTCGCCCGAACTCTAAACATATTAATGTTTGTGGCTGACGCATTGCGTCTTAGTTATTATGGGCGTGGTTATAGTCGTGATGCAGCTGCAACGTGTTCAAAGCCAACAG
>JBAMCO010000353.1:0-10310 GCA_037075125.1 Hirtodrosophila caputudis | reverse complement strand
CAATTATTTATATGTTCTATAGCTTTATAGCTACAATTGTTATGGGAACTACAGAACAATTAATTGGTAGATTGGACCATTTCCGGCTTTCTAATCAAATTCATTCTATAGATCTATCTTATAAAACTTTTACTCCGGGATGAATACTTCAGTCCAAAATCAAAAAACCGTTAACTATTGTATATGCCAAATTTCAGACTTTCATCTTTCATCTAATAAATATCGCAGTTGTAATTTGAGCGCATTAAACGTATGAGACTTATTTTTCTCAAGTGCCGTTAATCGCATTT
The DNA here is from genome assembly GCA_037075125.1 of Hirtodrosophila caputudis. NCBI lineage: Eukaryota > Metazoa > Arthropoda > Insecta > Diptera > Drosophilidae > Hirtodrosophila > Hirtodrosophila caputudis. Next base: position 10,020 of record JBAMCO010000353.1, on the reverse strand, counting down.
GTACTCGGTGAACAATTCTGTACCCACGCGACTGCCAGAACTTACTCACCGCCCTTTCACCCACCCTTTGCCACCCATAACTATCCGCTCTCCATCACTTTACAATTTAGTCATTACAACAATGAGACGCCATCGTCATAATTCTCTAAGTTCTTTTCGGTTTGGTTGTGACTCAACTCAATTCGTGTTGAAAGCTCAGCTCAGCTCAGATGTAGCTTCAGCTTGAGCTTTAGTTATTTGAGTTTGTTCTTTGCTGGTTTCTCTTATTGTTGTTGTTATTGTTGTTGTTATTGTTGTTGTTATTGTTGTTGTTCTTGTTGCTGTAACGTTTTTATTCTTTTGCAACGCAACTTGAAATTAAATGCGCAGTAAATTACGCAATTTTATGCTTCGTTAGGTTCGATGCTGATGGTTTTCTTTTGTTTCTTTGTTATTTGTTTTGTTTCTGTTTTGTATACCCAATAACAACGAACTAAAAAACAAGAAGAAAGAAAACATTTTTGACAAGGAACTGCATTAATTACGCTTTGAGCTGGTCAATCAAGGGAAACTTCAAAGCTCTGGCTGTTGCGTTCGCTCTCGCTCTCGTTCTCTTTCTATCTTTCTTACTCTTTTTACCAGAGTGTGGTCCTACCCCAATGTAAGAAAGAACAACAACAACAATCGACGCATAATGCACCGGGTAACATTGCCGTAAGGCAGCTGCAGTTGCACTGGAAGACCAAAAGACTTGCATAACAAATTCTTAATTGTGCAACAGACGCACGCTCTCTCGCTCTCTTCTGCATTCTGGCTTCCTCTCTTGCTCGTGCACATTGAAAAATTGTCCGCTTCGCTCTTTGTGCTACTGCTTCGCCCTGCAGCCTTATTGCGGAAATATGTCAACGCTGTTGTTATTCTTCTTCTTCTTCCTTGTCTTCTTCTTGATATTTGTGCTACTGCTGCTGCCACCGCTGTTGCCGCTGCTGCTGCTTTGTTGTTTTGAAGTTGAAGTTTGCATCTTCTGGTCGCCGTTGGGTTAGGTGAGGTTATGTTCACATTCACAACTACACGCACACGCCACACACCACCAACACACACACACACACACACATGCAGGGACATAAAAGCATGTCACGCATAGTGTAATTTCATGTGACGTAAATGCAAAAATATGTTAAAACTGACGCAGATTAAAAGCAGTTGTGGTTGCAGTTGCACAGTTGCAGCAGTTGTACGCGCTTAAAGCACAGACAGATGAAGTTTCTTTCTTTGTTTATTTTCCATTCCCATTTCCAAATCGCGCTGTACACGAGCTGTGCTGCATTTGCAAAACTTTTGACTGGGGTGAGTCTATTCATATTGATGGCACAGCACCGTAGAAGTTTTATGCAACTAAAGAGGGTTGCAACTTTACAGGACTTAATGAAGCAAATTTCTTTGCTTTTGCTTGAAATGGGGTAAATCAGGCGCTCAACTGCTTAACGAAACATATATTGCGCCAGGTGTTTTTATAGCTATATAATTTGATATTTCGCAACGAAACTTAACGACTTTATATTAATGGAACTGTACAACTAGCACATATATATATATATATATATATACATATATAATATATAATATATATAATATATATAGATACTAGAGTATAAAGAATTTATGACGAAACCACAAGAAATTAACCACAGCACACCTGCAGCTGATTACAGAGTCTAATTAACACCCTAAAACCAAAATAAAGATAAATCAAAAACCTAACGAAGCTCAACGAAATAGGCAAGACCACAAAATGTGCTGGCAAATAACAAGACATTCCATTAATCTAAACGCAAATCAGCTGCTGAAAGCTGACAGAAACACACACAAAAATCGTTTGACAACGACATAAAACTGAACGAATGCGGTGTAAAATTTTTACAAGAGGCGAACGCCTAACGCCCCAACCATTATGCAAATGGACTACGAAACGACTTAACTACATGTTCAACTTATCACAGCCATCACAGTAACAGTTTTGGCCAAATAATAAACTAGAGTAGCGGCAAAGAGCCACAGGCAACTGGCCCCAAAGCGTGAGAACTTGTGGGGCCCAATGCCAGTTACCGTTTCTACTGTTGGGTATCCCAACGTTGGCAACTGTGAATTAAAGTTGTAAACACGTACAAAAATAGAAAACAATAAAAGATCTAATACTTAGTCGTATGTTACTTAAAGGCGACCGACTACCCGCCTCGACAAATCATATATAATCGCACATAACATGCATGCAAATTTGTCTACAAATGTCAGAAATAAAGTACAGCCCTCCCGCACCATCACACAGTACAGTTATCATAATGATGAAAAATAAACATGGCCTGAAGCATAAAGAAAAAAACAATTCAAAACAAAACAAAACAAAAGAAAACCAATTGAAAAGTTGGCATAATTTGTTTTCGCCATGTGAAATTACAACAAAACTTAACGGCAGTTGGCAAATTATTAAGTATTATAAGGTAAACAGGCAAATAAATAAACGATGATTTGTTCCGTGCATTAAGGTACGCACAATTTTACAGCCAAGAGTTTACTGTAGAGGCATAAAACTAAACGGGCTCTATAAAATGATGTCTAGAGTAGAAAGCTATTTTCCAAATTACGAATACTTGAATCCGTATCCAAGTTTTTCAAAAACCTAGCTTTAATATTTAGTTTCTTTCATTTAACTTTCATTAGGTTAAGTGCCACTTTACGTGTTGCTATTGGATATTCAGACTTTTTTATGTTTCTGGCTTTAAAGGAGTAAAAACACTCGCCTTGAAGTTAAGCCATTCTCTTAATTAATTAAAGTGTCCTCTTAAAAAAGTATTTCCAGTTATCTTTGTCATAGATCTTTGTTTTTTACTTGATTGTTATCGACTAACAAATTTCTTTTCTACAAATAGTACAAAAAAAAAAAAAAAATATATATATATATATATATATACTACTTTATATTTTGTCTAATATAAATACAGATAAGCGTTGTTGAAATATTTCCAATATTTCCTTTTTAACAGTTTATTTGGATAAGAAAACTTTACCGAAGAATAATATATATCTATATGAAATAAGCAATGTGTGTTTTATTTCTGCTGTCAGAACCTTAGCAAAAACTTGTAAACAATCAAGTGGCGACAGTTTGCACAACGATTACTCGACAATGTATATATGTATATAGTATAGTATAAGTTGCATAAAGTCGTATATAGAATGATTGCGAATCATTCTCTGAGGGTCTTATCAAAAAATTAAACACAGGCCAACAAGTCGAAGTCAAGTAAAGGTCTTAGCTATTTATAAAACACTTTTAAAATAAAAATACAACGACAAAATTCGAGTGTTAATTTCTATGTGGCTTTATGGAGCAAACAAATATTGAAAGAACAAAACTGTACAAGATTTGTACTGTATTTTATTTATATTTATATATTATTCAAATAACGCATATAATTTCTTTTTTTCTGCGTCATTTATGTGAGGTTATTGAACCCACGCCCTGACTTATAGTTGACTCTATGAGTAATAAATGGGGCCCCAAATTACAAAATAAACTGTCGCATTGGCAAATATTTGCATTTGAAGCGTATGGCTTTAAACATAAATAATAAGAAATAAAAAACGAAAATAATAAACAAAAAACTGAGAATTTTCTTTTTAACAAAATGCAATAAGGAAATTCGTGTCGGGTTTGGGTTAAACACAAATCACAACACAGAAATTTTTATGAAGCTGTTAAGTTGCCTTATTACTTTGTGCCAAAAATGCCAGAGGAATTATATACTCATATATATATATTGTGCTCCGATTTATACATATATTGTAAATATTTTGGGCCAACTGGTCAATGGTTTGTATTTATTCTTGAAATTATTATGCATAAAAGAAGTCTGGCTAACTACAGTGCAACATCTCTAATGCAAACTCAGTATAATTAACGTGAAAATAAGCTGTAGAACGTAAATTTGCAACGAATCACAATTTAGTATTCTGATTGTTCAGGATTTTGTCAAGCTAGACTTAAAGAAGTTTGTTTTAAATAAGTTGCACTGTACCTACATAAATCGTTTTGATATAAGTGCTAAAGGAATGCGACTCCATTCGGTTGTCTATCATTCTGTGGTCAACATTGGGTAATTAAATTTTTGTGGCTCATAAAACGTCTGCGGTTAGCGGAAAATGCCTTATGATAGAAATATATTTGGGCTTTTTGGAGCAAATACTCGAATTGCATACTCAGAGAGCCTGTCGCCTTGTGAAAATTGTTCATAAAAACAAAAAATGTTGTTGTCCAAACATCAAAACAAGTGAGCAAGAAAATTGCTCTATAAAAAGCGAACTGCAAAAGAAATGAAGCTGATGAAAGTGCTTTTTGTATTTAATGAAATTGCATTGGGAGATTAAATGCGGTTAAATGTAGATATCTATAGAAAAAGTGAATCAAATTCAGCTCTTTAGATAAGTTATAAAAGTAAAAAAGGCGAATATTACTCTCACTCCAAGTGCAGTTAGATTTTCAATTCAATTGACGGCAAAATTGGATGGAAATTGATAAAGTGAAGCCATAGTGACATTATCACAGAGTAAAATTGTAAATATTATTATGTTACGGGTTGTTTGACATAATTATAACAATAATAAACCATATTTTGCGATAGCTTTCGACAAGTTTGAGAAACTTGAAAAAGTATCAGCATAAAACATATTTTTTCACTAACTTGAATATTAATGCAAATTGCTGAGAAAGCACATTAAAGCTTCACGTACGTTCAATTGCATTGAAGTTGAGGTACTTTATGTTGACTTTCAACTTCAAAATGAGATGGATATATTGAAATCTCATTCGACATATTACATTTTCATTTTATAGACTTAAATATTATTTGGTTTGCTTGATGAATTACATAAAAAATATAGTGAATTTTTAATCAAATAATCTGCCAATAATTACTATTAGTGTTGGCTCTCTTAAAGAACATATATAGGATGACGACACTACTTCGAAAACCTAGATTCCATTAGGTTGCCACACACAACTCGCCCACGTTCACAAATCCCATCATTGAATCGAAGCAAAGCAGATTAATCTGCTGTGTAAATATGCCGCACGTAATTCACCCACACAGAGTCCAGGATTGACCCAAACTTAAGCCTCGCATTGTGACCCAACCCCGCATATTACAGACAAATAATTTCTTAATGCTTGTTCGGACAAAATCCAACAAAAAAAAAAAAATGGGCAATTGTCGTCGCTTTTTGGATGCTGTTCTATGACCGCAATTAATTTTCATTACAAGGCAATAAGCAAAATTAAACACGAATCAACTAGCACCCAAAGAGGACAGGCAGACAGACAGACAGAAGTTGGTAAGCATAGCTGAATAGAAGGCGAAAGAAGTAAAGAGAAGTATGGTCAAAGGCAAGGCCTGATGAACTTTTAGATGACCGCAACGTGTTGACATAAACAATTTATAAGATTTCTGATTTCTGTATTTGCCATTTTAGTGGAAAGTTTTTCCGAGACAGCGGACAACACAAATGAGAAATGTTTCGAAGGACTTATTCATATAGACCCCGAAGGTCAAAAGGAAACTTACAAGTGCCCATATGTCAGAAATTGCCGCATTCAATATATATTAACTTTCAAGTTGCTTACCTGCAAATAAAAAAGAATACAAACTGAAATTAATCAAGGTTATTGATAGATAGATAATATTGCAAACTTTGAATATTTAACTATACGTAATTGTCTATTCTGGTTATCAGTTGTATGTTTATTCAAAAATGAAATTGGCAATGAATAAAATGTATTCAAATTAATTGTGATAAACCCTTTTTATCGTAATCAAAAATCACATTTCATCCAAAATAATTTCCATACAAACTTATTTACCCTAAACCAAGGAATAAATATTTGCATTTTTGCATGTTTCCCTTTTTATTTTTAATTTTGAAATTTGTAATAAAAATATATTAATGTATGCCAAAAATAATATTTTTCTGCACGCGCCACACAAAATTCAGTCATTAGTTTAAGGCCACACACATTCAGATATACATATATGTATATATATATATATATATATGTATGTGCGTAAGATACTCGAAGAACACTCATGAATATTATGAGTACAACCATTCAATCATTCAAGCAGCTCTGTATGACTGAAGAGTTTCGTCTATCAATGACTAACAAACAAATAAAATCAACCAACAGCTTGTCCATATGAAGTGGGTGGAGATTTGTTCAAGTTGAAATTTCAATGATTTATTTTTGGCAATCACCGTATTCCCAGGGAGAAGACAATTGAAAAAATACTACTTGTAGATTGCAAATAAATGATAAAATATTTTGTATAAAATTAAGCCCCCAAAAAGCTACTTAATAGAATGCAACGCGGCGTATGCGTAATTTGTTGTGTGAACAAAGAAAGGCAATTAGATTTCAAACACATTTTAAAAATAAATTTTAGTTTGTTTGATTTTCAGGGTTAAGTAGCTCTGAGCTAATCAAGCATTTGTATGCGAGCTGTGTACTTGTGTGTGTGTGTGTGTGTGTGTGTGTGTGTGTGCGTGTGCATGTATTAAAAGAGAATTTTATTTTATTGTTATATGTATATGCTTAGTTTATGCTCACAGATAAGCTTGCTGATATTATTATAAAGTGGGATTAATGACGCCCAATTCCAAATTTACATTAAAATATAGTATTTACAACAATTGATTAAATTGTTTAACCAAAAATTCGTTTATTATCTTATGACCTAGAAATATTTTTGAATATTCAGTCTAATTAAACTACATTATGATTAATGTCTACAGTTGAAAACGAACTTGGTCTTTAGCCAGAAAGCGATCGTTGTTGAAAGTCTGTGCGACCTTATAGTAGTGACAAATTAAAATAGCGTATTCGAATTCTTCCTGCCAGCTTCTACTAGTGATGCGAGTCAGTATACGATATAATACAAGTATTTTAAAATATTTTGCATATATATATTAATAATGTCCCGTTTTAAATCAGACTGACAGTTGCAGCCCGTTTTGATAACTGATAAATGCTAAACTATATAAAATATTTGAAGTTTGAAAATGAAACGTTAATTATTTGTTATTGAACTATTGTTAAAGAAAAGCGATTAATGAAAATTGAAAACTTTGCCTTTGTCAAAAATTTCACAGGACTGCGATGTCTCTTAACAACATTCAGCTAATTAAGAAAATTAACTTCATAGAAGAATATGTTGTTTGTAGTTTAGTGTTGGAAGCATTTTTATTCCCTGTTTACTCATTTTAATAGCTAAAATTGCGTTATTTGAGAAACTACCATTGATTTTTTATAGTAATGACCATGATATATATATTTTTTCTATATGCCTACCTTTTACCATTTTCTGTACTTCTCCTGTTAACTTATCTTTTTTTCTGTATACAGCACTGTTCTTCTATTAAAAGTCAATTGGCAGCTTGACAGAAGCTAACAAGAAAGTTACCTCACTTTGAAGTCAACCAAATAGAACTTGAACATGAAAAGCGTCAAGTGCCAAACTTTGCCCAGAAAGGAAAAAACAAACAAAAATAAAAAAAACTCCACTTTTAAGGCAATGCGCTTAACGGTTTTGGTTTTTGCTTGGGGAAATAAATAAAAAAAAATAGTGCCTGTATTTCGGCGCTTTGATGGTAAAGCAAAGAACGTGTCGCGTCATTCAATCAAATTAAGAGTTAAAAGCAGAAACGGATAGCAAAAGCAGCATGACGAAAGTTTCTACAAAAATTATTTTAAAAAAGTTTAGGTTGTTTAACTTCCCTATTGGTAATATCGGTCATTTATAAAGGTGTCAATGCCGTTTGAAACTCAAACAAAGATTAAGATATCAGACCGGCACGTGTTGAGGTACTATGAGTACAACGATTATTTTATTTTCCTGATTAGATAATCGGGGCCTTTAAGCATACAAGTTAATGTCCTGTTAGGGTTCAATGAACTCCTAAAATGACCCGACTAATGAAGTGTGTGCCACAAAAACTCAAATTCGCTCTGAATAGTACGCAATTCTATCAAAATAGAAAGAATTAGAAGTATTTTGACAATGTTTCTCTCTCGCTTGTACTCAATTACACGCAATTTTGTTTGGCCAGGCCAACAACAAATAAATGTCCAAAACATGCTTCACTTTTTGTTGCCCCTGTCTGTTGGCTTGTAAAAATAGTTATATTTATATGCGTTGACGTCATTTTTGAGAGACCGACCATGTCTAGGAAATACAAGAGAGTACAAGCTGAAAGAGACGTCGAAAACGAACTTGGACTGGTTTCGTTTATTGCCTACTCTGAGTATTGCCTTTTCTGCTCTTTATTTTTTCTTACTTCTTATTATTATTTTTTGTGTATTTCTGTTTATTTTTTTATTTTGATAGGCCCACGTCAATAGCTTTTGGCTGGCACAGCAATTTCTTAAGTTCCTGTTCGATTGCTTTAATTATGGCCACGTCACGAAATCTCACACTAGCTCCGACTTTAACTCCATGTGTACTTGAGAATTTTTGGGTTGTGTAGTTGCTACCAATTGGAATAAATATAAGCTGGTAAAAGGCTACCTAACAAATTGGGGAATGTCTAATTTAATGTAAATTTTACCTATAGCTACCTTGTATAACCTCATTTGAAACTCTAATAAACACTCTTACCTTACAGATGAGATGTGTCGTTTAAGCATATTTTGAACATAAATAAAATATCATATATTTAATTGGATATATTTGAATCCTAAGATTAACTCGATTGCTATGGAAATATTAATCAAAAGATGTTCCATATATGCTATATGAAGCTGAAAGATTTTTATTAAATTTCGTATATAATTGAATACACAGCATACATTTCAGAAGATTTGTTTGCAACATTTGTCTTGACGATAGCATTCATACACAATATAGACAGCCAAGTCCAATCACTCAGCACTCCAGCACCTTCATATAGGGCTCATTTGTACACATTTATAGCACTTTCCTTGACAATAAATCAACGCTAGGCACACACACTATGTGTGTTAGCAGGATGTGCTACTATATTGCCGCATACTTCTGGTATTTTGCCTACATTACTTTGATTTTTATTTGGCGCTATGTGGGTAATTTAATAAATTGTTCATTTGTCACTGACATGTGAGCGGCGTTTCATTACACAATGTCCTTGTTCAGCACTCTCTATCGCTCAATTGGTCTATTATCCTTGCTGTCTTGCTATTTCCAAGCCAAACGTGTGTCCTGATTGCCCCCTTTAGCTCTCGCACACAGCGTTTAATTTCATATTTTGTTTGCTCAAAAAGCTATGTCCTTTGTCCAACTGTACTCGCCACCCGACTGTTGTGTAATTATGATAACGCGTGTCCTCTAAGTACATATCATAACAGCAGGTAGCTCAGTGCACGAGTCCACGTGGATTCCTATTGATAATTGGTGAAATAAGTGGGAGAACGCCACAAAACAAGCGAAATGTTGGCCAACTGCCGACACACAAGCTTTTAAGTGATAGCTATTCAAAGGACACAAAGGATAACGAACAAATAACTAACAATAAACAAGAAACACATTTAAATTGGTCCTATAATGTTTACAATTAGTTTACAAAATGCTTACATACTTTCTTAATTTAACAAAAAGTGTTTGTACCCCAAACAACCAATGTCAATTCATACGCAAAATATGAAAAATAAAAAAATATTTTAAATTATCCACTTGGGGTTTTGTGATAAAGAGAAGGTAACCTTTTAAATGTATTTAAAATATAACAATAAACAACCGTAAATAGCTCTAATTAAAAATAATAATATTAAAGTTTTAGTCATTTTATTTTATTTATTTGTTTATATTTTATTTTTATAATATTTTTCTCAATATACATCTACATTTGTTGTTTTTAATTACTTTTTGAAAACTATAGCCTGATACGAGGGTGGGTCATTAAGTCCGTGACTTTTTTTTGAAACATAGGTTTTTTGATAAAAAGTTATTTTATTTTTCA
>JBAMCO010000349.1:0-10338 GCA_037075125.1 Hirtodrosophila caputudis | reverse complement strand
TTTTTTTGGGAACACAATTCGTCTATAAAGTGTTCGTGTGTGTGTGTGTGCTCTTTTATAATCTTTGCCAATAAATCGACACTTGAATCCAAGTGTCTCGCCTTTATTTGCTGTTGTTGTTGTTTCAAATCAGATAAGCGTCAATTATAAATTAAAAGCACACCAAATAGATTAATAAAACGTAAACTTTAACAGCGCATTATAAATAAAGCCAAATGACTAATAATAAAATATGAAAGCGCTACAAACAAAATAACGAAACATCAAAGGCCGTCGCTACCCTTCAACCCCAAACCCCCATCACCCCCTCATCTATACCTCACTTCATATAACCATCATTATCATTATAATCATGAGCAGAGAGCGAGACAGAAAGACCCACAAAACCACATCAGTGGGCGGTTTGGGTGGCTTGTGGGCGTGTTAACATTTCTCAACAGTTCATTTTTTGTTTTTCTGCTTCCGCTTGAGGCATTTTCGCTTTTCAAGTTCGCAGTTAATTTTTTTTTTTTTATTAAATGCATTATTAGCACGTTATTTATTAATTAAACACTTTACGTTTTATTCCCTTGTAATCAGTCGGAGTTACCCTTTTATATGCCCCCCTCATTGCTCTTGGCTTTCTGGCTGTGATAACCATTTGCACGGTTTACATTCCGGTTCTGATAAGCGTGAAGCAGAGCGTGGGTGTTCTCGCATTAAGAAGTTTCCATGAAACTTGAAACTAAATATAGAATTATACAAATTTTTCCATGGAAAACAGACAAAGCGCCAGTTTAAATAAGCCATTTTATTCTCTAGAAAGGGAATTAGTAAAGGTATGATAAATTATATCATAATTAACTACTGGTAGCATATAAAAAGAGTTTGCATAATTTATGCTTCTTTATTGTTTACCAAAAAATAAACTCAAATTACTCAAGTAAAATAAAAAATAGTTCAAAATTCTATATACAGTCTGGTAATATTCTCTGAATTGTAATGCTATATAATACTTATTTTTTTCAACTATTTTTAGAGCAATTCTAATATATCTAGATCTCATTAACTAAGCAATAAAATGTATAAATAATTAATTTATAACATTTTATAACCTACCTTTAATGTAGCAATGACTACCTTGGTCTAAATTTTCAATTTTTTTATTATATATCATTTTGTATTTTATTATATAAACCCTAGCGCTTTATCTATTTGTAGTATACTTTACACTCCTTTGTTTACTCTTTGAATAATTAAAGAACTTTATAGTATCGCTCGCTCTAAATATAAGTTTATAATTATGGGGCATTATTTGTTAATGGCTCAATAAAATACTTTGCAAACAATTGCATTTATTTATATAACCAATTAATAATAAACAGTTGTGCTCTATGCCTATTTACAATAGTTAACCCTAAAGTTATTGAACATTTAACAATAAATTAGCTAGAACTAATTGACAGTTTGTACAGTTGTTACGCTCTGACAGTTATATATGACGTAGACTTGTGCAACAAAAATTTTAAATGTTTAGCTCTAGCTGATGTAGATTGTGTGAACGGGAACCACAACTACATGAACGGAAACTACTATTCAACTTTAGAGGTTAGGTTAGGTTCTAAGTATCATCAATTTTGGAATTTATAAGAACTGAATACGTCAATATACCTAAGACAGTTTAGTGCCTCATTTTCCTAGATTTTTCATAGTATATTAGATATTCTATCTTATCTGGCCTGAACTTCATTTAGTTGCTTAGCTTTGTTTATTATTTCTGCTTAAATTTTTATTGATTAATAAACAAAACACAAAAATTCTATTGTTGCCTTGATCTAATATAATACGTTGTTGAATGCTGCATGTATGTGTATGCGATTGGGTGTGTGTGTGTGTGCTTGGAAGCACTTTACCTAATTAGTTTATGATGCAGTAGTCGAGTGAGAGCCGAGCCAAGTCAATTTGCTTGTCTAGCACAGCGGGCACTTTCCCCCCTGAACCCCAAAAAAAAAAAACAAAGATTTGTATATAGTTCAATAGTTTTTGCCAATGGCATCAAAGGACCCTTAGGGACACACAAGCCAAGCGGGCTAAATAAATATCTGTTTGCTTGTGTGTGTATGTGTGTAAGGCAAACAACAAATAATAATAAATAAATAAATAATTAAATATATGCTTAGGTTCTAACAGCTGTTCGCGGCAAAAACTCACCATGAATCCAGTCTAGTTGTTAGTGTGTGTGTTCCCGTGCGTGTGTGTGTTGGTGTGTGTGAAGCCTCTCTTCCCAGCGAGCAACTCGAAACCGGGTGGGCTGTTGGCTCCCAACGGCGTGCGTACGAGCAAGCGAGAGAGAGAACGAGCGCGCGTTGATATCCACTGATGCTGCTGGCAGGCGGTAACGGTATATACGACGACGACACTCCTGCTGCTTGGCGTGTAATAAGAGGGTAGGGAGAGGGGGGCTAGCAGCAGCCGGAAATGTATATTTTGGTTAATTTGCACAAAGCACAGCTGGAAACGAAGAGATGACGTAGGTGAGAACCGGGAGACGATGATGATTATAAATACGAACAAGAAGAAGCAGAAGACGCAGTAAAAAAAGCAACAAAATGCAAAAGTATAAAAGGCCCAAAAAAAAGGCGCGAGGCGCACAACAACAACAAGAAGAACAAAAACAAAAATTTTTCAGACAACGTCAGCGAAAAAGCAACAAAGCAAAGCTGAAGCTAAGGCAGCAGCAGCAGCAGCAGCAGTAAACGGACGGACAGTCGGTCGGCTTGATATACGGGGGGTGGTCGCAGCAGCAGTTGCGTTGGTGGTGGGTGACGCTGGTGCTGTCGCTGCTACTGCGCTTTGCCTTCTTTGCTTTTCAGGCAAAAATTTGTTGAGCCTTTGAGTCGTCGCCGTCTTTTGTCGCTGTCGTCGTCATTGTATTGTTCTACCAAAAAAAAAAAAAAGTTCATAATAGAAGCCCCGTCCCCCCTCGTACAATAACGTCTACCGTCTTTACTGCCCCGCTTTTTGGCTTTTTCCACTTTGCTTTGTGTGTGCAAACAGTTGCAGCGCCGACGCCAACTAAAATGACGTCGCCGTCGCCGTCAACAGCGACAGCGACAGCAACTGAGACAGCGACGTTTTTCACTAATAAATTTTAATGATTTCTACGCTGCGCATTACGAAGACGACGACGACCTAGACGGCGACGTTGACTGCGCGACTCGGACGCTTCAAATGAAATTAGTGACACACTTAAATAATAATTAATTTTTGCACACTTGTTGTTTTTGTTGTAGCTGCTGTTGTTGTTGCTTACATTTTAACGTTATTGTTGTTTTTGTTGTTGCTTGGCGCTGCTGCTGTCGCTGCTTTTGGCTTGTAACTGGCAAAAGCAACCCAACAATACGTTTTTTCTTTTTTTAATGCTCTTCTGTTTTGTCTTCTTCTTTTTTGCATACACTTTGCGCACACACACAAACACAAACACACACAATACACATGCACAAGCACTTACACGCGCATACAAAACACACACACATATACACTCATTCACTCAACCTCACACACACATACACACACACACACACATACATACATACACTCACGCACTTGGCTTGCTTGCTTTGCGTTTTTTTTTATTGCTGCGAAGTTTAGAAATATATATATATAATTTAGCTGGCACTTGCAAGCTGCAATTTGTGTACACTTTCACACGCGTATTTTAGCAAGACAAACTCGTCGAAAGTTTTGCACTATAATTTAACTAAATTTTAGTAAGGGAAATGCGTGTTTTTTCTGTTCTTAATGGTACAACAAAATTTCTCCGCGTATAGCAGAAGCCACCATTTTGCGACTCTCGATGAACAACAAGCAATGCAACTCTGGTTAGTTTTTACAAATATCTGGTAGCATTGCGTATATCTGTGCACTCGATAGGCTGCCCACCGATAAAAATACCACATTTAAAAGACGTAACACTGACGTAAAGTGCGAGCGCTTATCGAATATGTTTTGGTATATCGTTTGTGTAGTATTTAAATGCTCTCATCAGGCTGGTCACACTGCGTTCAGTTTGCTCTATTGTTTAGCGTCGTTCGCGTCTGCGTTTCTGTCACCGTTTGACTGCCAACAAAAAAAAATAATAAACAATTCTGCAGCGTAACTTAGAAACGTTTTGTTGTGTGAAAACTAATACGTTAGATATATTTATACATATATATCAATTGACAATCAACGTCAAGGCATTTATACAATACATAAAGATGTCCGAAAGCTCCAACGAAGCTGTGGATCCACAGCCAGGTAAAAATTTTGTTTACCTTCGTTTTTGCCTTCCATTTGCATATGAGTGCGTGCGTGCACTAGTTGCCGGCTATGTATTTGTTTAAATATTTTTCGTAAATTTTATAGATTTTGACAATTGTTAGTTTTTTGCACAATTACCCCACCGCCTTCCCCACACTTTGCATTTGACAGAAGCGCAAAATCTCAAGAAATCAAAATATCGACATGAGCTACTTCCTGTACCAGGGGGTGGTCAGTGGGTGACCCCAGGGGTAGCCAGTCGATGGCCTTGTCTTCTATTTTGTGTTTTGCCGCACCGCGCGCAATATTGTAAATAATATTCGTTCATGGTCAAGTTTAAGCCAATTTTCCATATACAACAACAACAACAACACAACAAAACAACCACAAAATCACACACATTTCTGCAACGGCTGTTTTGTCCGCTGTGCATGTGTGTGTGTGTGTTTGTGAAAGAGAGGGGGGAACTGAAAGGGGTGCTGCCATTAAATTACAAGCCACAGTAGTCACATTTTTCTGGTTACGCTTATCGTATGGCCATGTCAACACCCCCTGTGGGAACTTATCAATTTGCCAGCACAAAGCCACCAGGCACTTAATCAAAATAAAAAAAAAAAAGAAAAATAATTTATTATTATTAATAAAAGAGAAAAAATGCCAAATTTTGAATATATTTTATCGAATATTGTATGCTCTATATAGTATATGGTAGAATATGGGAAATAGATTGATTTATGGTTGAGATTTAAACTAAGTTGGGTTCATAATTTTATTAAATTCGAATATGTAGTGTAGATTTATAGCTAAGACTTTTATCTATTTAATTTGTTTAAACATTAATGAAAACTATGCTCAATTTAAAAAAGGAAAGTTATATAGAAATATATAGTTATGTAGTTCAGCTGCTTTGTGTATTAGTTTTCTTGTCTTATATATAATATAAACACATATATCGCATTTTTTTCTATATACTCTATATAGCTTATACTTTATTTTTTACATATAGTCCTTTTATAAACTATAAATTAAAATAATAAATTAAAGATTTAAATAAAATTACTAGATAAATATTTGGAATATGTGTTAACACAATATCAATATTCTTTTTTTTATATATTTATTTTTTATCAGAGTTCTATAACTTATTATATATCATTAATACTATGAATTCATCGGCTTTAAATTGAGTTTACTCAATATGCTTATTTCTACTTCAGTTATAGTAAATACATATTGCTTAATTTATTGCACAATTTATGATATTTCATAAATCACATATCTTCACATATCTCTATCTTAATATAACAAAATATCAGAACTTTTTTCATTATGTTATATAGTAGCAGTTATCAGTCGTATCGAAAACTTGGTTATAAATCTCAAATGTGCACCAAAATATTATCTTTATACAAATATCATATAACTGTCATTATTTATGGGTAAATTATATAAAATAAAATATATATATTTATCACTTCTATATATGAAATATAAAATAAATATGATAAATATATATTAGAATAATATTATAAAGCGATTACAAAGAGGTTAGAATTCCTAATGACTGCGAATGAGTTAAAGTTCATTCATATATAACAACAGGTTGTAAAAAATTCTAAAGAATTTTCATTAAAATAAATTATATATATTTATAATATTACTTTTGCTGATAACTGAAACTGAAACTCTGAACAATTCTGAATGAATGTAGCGAATGAATGCAATGAAAACTTTTATGAAGACGAATACCCTTTGAATACTTTCAGCTATTAGAACTTGGAATATTATTATAATTTAAGTGGGGAATAGGGTACCGCGAACAACATGATCTTTTGTACCCCCTACTGAGACTACAGCTCATTCAAAGCCCTAATTTTTACTGGTCTTAGATTTCTAATATCACTAGCCTGAAGCATATACCCGTTGAGGATACTATATCTTTTTGTAGCTAGGGCAGTAGAACTTGGAATAACTATGATCAAAATTTAGTTGAAAATCAGAATTAGTTAAAGTTGTGATCTATTCTAAAATAACAAAACTATATATATGAATTTTATTTAAAATTGAAACAAGCTACATTATACAGAGTAATCTAAAGCTTAATTGAAGTGAGTTTAAAATTTCATTTACAAGTATTTACAAACACTTGAAACACATAAAAATGATTAATCAATTGAAGTACAGTAAGCAGGAAAAAAAATCCAAGTATTATATAGCCGATCGTCTAGAAATCTACTTAACGTTGTTACTTGTTAAGAGCTATACTTAAATAAAAGTAAAACTTTTTAATGACCTTCTGTTTAACTTTGTTTTTTTTACGTCATCAGCGATTAGTTTCTATTTCTATTTCTGTTAAATTTTCAATTGTTTGTGGCAGTTATGAATTGTGGCCTAAACAGGAACCTTTATCAATTTGTCATAGTCGTGAGAAATGTAAACAATTTTAAGACAACTTAAGCGCATTTATAAGGGCATGTGTTTATTTAATTATTAACTTCATTAACCGATCAATATAATAAAATAAAAAAAAATTAGTAATTAACACTTCAATGCTTGCACCTGAGGTGCCATTAGGAATTTTATTTGTATTTGATTTTTATTAATTAAAATGCACAAAGCACACGAGTGTCAACAAATGTTTTCTCTTTCTATTTTGTTGCTTAACATTTAGAATAATTGTTGGCTATAAATAGTAGCGCATTTGTTGTTAGTGCAGCTGCTGCTGGCCCCATTGCAATGCTTGGCTGCTGCTACAGCAAGAGAGATAGATAGAGCGAGAGAGGGAGACGAAGCTAGAGTGGGCCCCTCAAGCTTAGCTGTATATCTAATAACACATCTAACTGTCAAGTGTCCCCTGTTTAGCCAGTGTCAACATTTTATTTGATTGACAAATGCTCCCCCTCCCCTCAACACACAACACCTCAACAATTGTTTTGATTTACAAACAAATTCAAATGCAATCAAATTTTGCATTCGTTATGCATTTTTGGGCTGAATTTGGTTGTCCTTCGTTAGTATTATTATTTTTTTTTTTTAAATCTTGGGGTTGTGCCTCTATTTATGATCTTGCAAATTAAACAAATTTCCAATGACATCACATCCCAAATAAAAAGTTGCAGACTCTAATTGCGGCAGATGCTGAATAATTCCACTTAAAACTGGAACACAAAATACAGCAAAAGTCTGCCAAGAATTACGAATCAAATCTATAAAAATCACATAATAAATTTTCGAGCTATAAAAGTAATAAAAAAAATCTATTGAAAACTGACGCCACAATATTTTTTTAAATTAAGCAAATTATCAATAATAATTTTGAACAATTTATTTCAGCAATTGTCTATAAAACACAGGGTATTTGCATATGTATAAATGTGCATAAACTTGTTACGGATTTGTTTAACAATAAATAATAAACAAACATTGTAGTTCCGCTTTCTAGTTTTGGCAACAATTGTGAGGAAACGAATTTTCCGCAAATGTTTTTATTTTCATTTTCATTTTTATATTTTTGGCAAGTTCTGTCTTTTATTTATTTATAGTTAAATATTTGATATGCTTAAAGAATTTAATTTAAATATTGCAACGTTTCATTTGCCAACTTTAAACTGTAAATTATTTAAATATAATTTCAGTTTTAAATTAAATTTGAAATTCCCCTACTTATGCCCTTGTCAATTTATGCAAATTGCAATTCAATTCGTGCTTAATTTGTTAAAAAACTATTATTATTAAATAATTGCAAGTATAAAAATAACAAAAACGTGCCTGAACGCTTTGGGAATTAAATTTCTCAGCACAATAAAAAATAGAAATAAACAAAATAAAAGTATTAGATGAACAACATGTGACTGTCGAAATGAAAAACCGAAAAAAAATTAAAGCAAACATCATCTCAGACTCGTACGTCATAGGGGGAGAGAGAGATACGGGGGAAGAAATGACAACAAAGCGTAACGAATTACGAAATAGATAAATAGACGTAGCACTACTCTCTGCACTTGAGCAGAAAAGATTTGTAGTTTGCTATCTACCGCCCCATCTTTGCCTCTCCTGATATTAATTAACCCCTTGCACAAAAAACAAAACAATTTAAAATTTATAATAATAACAGAAGAGAGAGAGAGAGCGCGGAGAGGGGGAGAGCGGGCAAAGTCAATCAATTGTGATCGACTGACAATTTGAAAACTAAACAAGAGACAAATGGAATCGAATTTTTGGACACATCTTGAATGATTTGATTTGTCTTTTGTGGTTCTGATTTGTTCAGAATTGCACAGAGCGTGAGTTTTCATTGAAA
Source organism: Hirtodrosophila caputudis (assembly GCA_037075125.1). Classification (NCBI taxonomy): domain Eukaryota; kingdom Metazoa; phylum Arthropoda; class Insecta; order Diptera; family Drosophilidae; genus Hirtodrosophila; species Hirtodrosophila caputudis. Next base: position 1,757 of record JBAMCO010000349.1, on the reverse strand, counting down.
TTTATAGAAAATAAAAGTGCTAGTATTGAGTATACTCGGCTAAGGTATACCCTTTAAGCAGTCAACAATCGCCAATAGCAGAAATATAGACATGGAAGTGTTGATTACTTTATTGCTTAAAGTGCTGACTGGGCTGCTGACTGCACTGCTAACTGCGCTGCTGACTGCGCTGCTGACTGCGCTGCTGACTGCACTGCTAACTGCGCTGCCAACACACTAACTATAATTGCTATAACTTTGCTGTTAATTGCCCGCTCGTAATCAAATTTTCGCAGCTCCTACAGATAAGCTTTAGAATTTCCGATAATCAAAACTTTTACCACAAAATAGTGACCGCAAATAGTTTTAATCGCGGCGTTTATCAAAATATTTAAACTATGCGAGATTTTTTCATAGGGTATGCAGGCAACGACATACCCAATTAGCTGTCTCAAGGTCTTATAGTCTCTGACAACTGTGTGTATTACTATAGATGAACAAACAGTTAAACATGTCTGGAACGAGTCTGTTACTCCAGCTGATCAAGCTTATGACAATCTATATGCCTGCTTCTACCTCTTAGCTACATTTGCACAGTCCTATCATACCCGTTTTTCAGCTCATGCAGGGCATAAAAATTTCAGCGGACGTTTAGATAGCGACATAGTATTAAATGCAAAGCAGCGAGTGGATGGAGGTGTGAGCAGCGAGGGGGCGGCATAAATTAATGTCTTTGTATTCTATATATACGTTATATATATATTGTATAAATTTATTTACTTATATATTCCATGTAATAACGCTGTCTTGTCTCTCTCGCTTAGCATTGACAACGCATTTAAGCAGATTTTGCGGGGATTACAATAAAATTGTTTGCATACACAAAAATGAAATTTTAACATTAGGCAGCATAAAATTTTCCGCTGTTGATGGCGATTTTTTGCTGTAAAATTCTAAAGAATACAAAAAACACATTAAAGGCAAATTAATTTCAATTTATAACGAACTATTTATGACGTCTTTGCTGAGCGGGCGTTCAGCCAAAAAAAAAAAAAAGAAAGGAAAAACAGAAACTGAAACTGAAAAGAATTCTCTTTGCGTAGACATTCTTCAAAGCAGCAGCAGCAGATAATATGACAAAAACGAAAAGAAAGCAAAGAAAATAAACTGTATATAGTATATTTATATTATATGTGCGCCACTTTGTCATTGTGTTTTATTATTTTACAATAAACAAATTAGCAATGAAGTCAGCATTGTGGCAAATGCTTAAACCTGAAGATCAGTCTCTACTGTAATTCAGTACAGTTTTGGGTTTGTTAATGTTTGACAAGTTGTTTTGACTGTACATTTCAATTAAATGTTTGCATATTTTACTAAATAAATACAGTTCTTTGTTGTCAGGTTGCCATTTTCACTGTCATGCACCACAATTGATTAATAAAATTATTTTTAATATTATAACTAAAAGCTTTTAGCTTTGTTTCAGTTACAAAATTCTCTCTAATATATGAAAATAAAATTATTTAGTTCAATTTCGATTTATTTATTTAAATGTTGTCATTCTCATTCTGTACACAATTCAATGAATGGAATTTACAAGAGATTCAATTTAATTTGAACATATTTTTTCAATTTTTTATCTTTAATCTTGACATAATTTGGGCAAGTGAATTTATTAACTTTTTGCTTGAAAATTAATCATACTTTCTATATAGCAATAGTGTCCATAAAAATATTTTAGGAAATGCAAGAAAAAACATTTCAAAGATAAAGAT
>JBAMCO010000346.1:0-10372 GCA_037075125.1 Hirtodrosophila caputudis | reverse complement strand
GAGGCGCAGGACGCCGGCTACCGCATGTACCGGAAGAGCCAGACCACCGGTTTCCCCTCGCTGATCACCATCTTCTCGGCGCCCAACTATCTCGACGTGTATAACAACAAGGCGGCGGTGCTCAAATATGAGAACAACGTGATGAACATCCGCCAGTTCAATTGCTCGCCGCATCCCTACTGGCTTCCCAACTTCATGGACGTGTTCACCTGGTCGCTGCCGTTCGTCGGCGAGAAGGTCACCGAAATGCTGGTGAATGTGCTGAACATCTGCTCCGATGACGAGCTCATGACCGAGGAGAGCGAGGAGCCGCTCTCCGATGATGAGGCGGCGCTGCGCAAGGAGGTCATTCGCAACAAGATACGCGCAATTGGCAAAATGGCACGCGTCTTCTCAGTGTTGCGCGAGGAATCTGAATCAGTGCTGCAGCTGAAGGGTCTGACGCCAACGGGCGCATTACCACTGGGCGCCTTATCCGGTGGCAAACAGTCTCTGAAGAATGCCATGCAGGGCTTTTCGCCCAATCACAAGATAACATCGTTTGCGGAGGCCAAGGGATTGGATGCGGTCAATGAACGAATGCCACCCAGGCGCGATCAACCGCCAACGCCCAGTGATGATAATCAACATTCACATACACATCAGCATCATAGTCAAGGCAATAATGGAGCGGCGCATGGATAAACAATAAACAGAGGGCTAACAGGGCGCGGGAGGTAGGCAGTTGGCGGCAATTTCTGAGTATATATATACATTTATATATATATATATCTAACATATAAACTATATATAATATATAAACATTATAATGTTGCAATGATTTGTCGTTTTAGCTAAAAAACAAAACAAAACAAAACAAAATGCAAAAGTCTCTTACAAGATGGAGCATACTTACATTAATCTTAAGCGAAAAACCAACAAAGAAGGTCAAAAAGTCAAGTAACAAGAATTGGAACAGAATATATAGAACAGATTAAATTTAAAGAGCATAAAATATAATTAAACAAATGGCAAAATGTTAGCAAACTACCATATATAGGTAATGTGGCAGAAGAAAAGGAAAACACAAAACTTATAAATTATAAAACTTAAACTTAATAATACTATTAAAAACACAAAAATGAAAATTTGAAAACTCAAACAAAGAAATGTTTAGTGAAGCGTATGAATTGATGCAGGATATTAAACAAATTAAAGAAATAAATAACTGTTGCAACAAATTTAGCCACAAGATTCCTTTTTCCGAAAACTTAAACTTAAGTCTGTATGTAAAAATAAATAAATAAATAAAAACAAAAACTAGCGCTAATTTGTTAAAAACATTTAGCAGCGCCAAAAAGAAGCGTACATATTACAATTAAATAAATTTAAAAAAACATTCAATATATCTACATATATACTACATATATATATATATATATTTATACATATATATATATATTTTAAAAGATAAAAATCAAACATGCAACCGAACTGTGCAATCTTCAACAACAAACACCACTAAATGTTTATTATTAAATTAAAAACAATTTTTGCAATATGTGCCGCAATAGTCCACAAATGTTCCTTATACATTTTACTAAAAAAAAAATTTAAAACAAGAAAAAAAAATTATAAACATCCAAAATTTATACACATATAAAAATTATATATATACGTATTTGTTTGTCTATAATTAAATAATTTTTTAAATGTTAAATTGTTGCCTAATATAACTTAACACTTACTTAACATACACATATGTAAATTGTGTATAATTTATTGTGTTTATTATAATTATTATTATTTTTTTTTTTGTTTAGCTATATATATAATCATTATATATATCATTTAAATATTTTTGGTTTTTTTCTAGCTAATAAATTAACAAAACTTCTGAGAGCAGAAAGAAATCTAAACTTGAAACAAATTAGCATTACTAAGCAAAATCAAAAAAAGAAAAACTTCTAAGCATTGCATTTTAAATATTCAAGACAACAAAAAAAAGAAAAAAAAAAAAAAAAAACAATTTACCATTAAAATAGCAAATGAAATATTAAAAAATAAAACATGCATACTTAATAAATAATAACATAAAAAATTAACTAAACATGCATATATACATATGCATATGTAAAACTTTTAATCTAAATTTTTTGTTGAACATAATTACACAATTATCATTAAAGTAAATTTAATATATATATATAGAAAAATATATATATACATAAAACATTTTCTACCCATGTACTCTACTCTTGTTTTCTGTATTTTGTTTATATATATATATATCAAATACACACACCCAATAGCAAAGTTTCACTTAATTAGAAAGTAAGGGAAAGTAAGCACGCACATTTTCTTTTGTTTTTTGTTTTTAATAATAATCTAAATAATGAACTCAAGTACAGTCTAATTAAAAACATAAATACCAAAATATGCACAATTTATTAAGCAAATCAAATATGAATTTATATATATACAAATATATATATACACACACACACACACACATAATATATATATATATATATATTAATATTTGACAAAATCAAATTTGAGAAATTATACAATTTCCAAAAAGCAAAATCTAACAGACTTCTTTAAAGAATAACTGAACTGAAATTTGTTTTCCTTGTGCCATGCCTAGAATTCAACTCAAAAACAAAAAAAGAAAAAAAAAAACAAAAATAAAACATAAAACCTAATTGCATAAATTCATGTTAGCTAAATAATTTTTTCAAATAATAACTAAAAATATTGAACTATTTAACAAATTGAATTGTTAACAAATTTTAAATATTTCCCTTTGTTTTCCAACTTCATTTCCTTATCGTTTTTCAAACTACACGCTGTACTTTGCTTGCAAAAACTGCTCTACATAAACTATATATAAATATATATATATATATATATTTTATATATATATATATATACTACTAAATATGTACTTAATATACCATATAAAGTCATTAATGATTAGTTTTTAACTTAAAATTAGTAAAAATTATGCACGTATCGAACAAATAAATATGAATAAAATATGTAATCATATTTGAATACTGAAATGAAAAAGCTAAGTTAAAATCTAGATTTTTTAAACAAACAACAAACAAACACAATTAATAAAACTAAAATTGCAGTTAATTAATCCTTTGGCAAGTACATAGTAAGTTTTTAATTTCAAAATTTAGTTAGAAGAAAAATATTAAAGGAAAAATAAGAAATGCAAATAAAACCAAATGCAGGTAATTATGTATTTGTAAAAGCTTACATTTATTTAAAAAAAAAAAAACAAACAAACAAACAAATGTAAAACACCAACAAAAGCGTATTGTGTTGTATAAGAGAATGTATACACATACATATATATTATATATATGTATTGTAATTATTTAATTGAAGGGGAATTCCCTGGCGAATTTATATGTGTTATACTACTACTTAATGCAGCCAAAACTGTTAGGCATATGTACAACAGTTACGGCTAGTCTATAATATCAATCAATGATAATTAGATATATATACAAACATACTATATACAGCGTGCGTTTTTAACTAAAAGTCTTAATTATGTCTGTTCCACTTACACGAGTACATAAATGATTTTTATGTACTGATTTTTATTGAATTGTATAACAAAATGTCATTTGTTGTCCACCGCTTTAACTACTATGACTAAAGAGTATGTAATGTTCATGATACAATTTCAGAACAATATTATACACACACTACATTATATATACATATATATAAAAATAGATTTTGATAAGTATCAAGACCATATAAATATATATTTAAATGAAAAACAATATATGTTACAAAGACAACAACAACAATATGGAATTAAGCAGAATCAAAATTTAAATAAAATGTACTCAAACAAAAAAAGCTATTAAAATACAAGAAATGAAATGAAAAATATTGTGCAGCAATTGCACAATATAATATTAATATTATATTATTATTATTATTATTATGTACGCATCATACAAATGTATATGAAAAAAAGAAAACAGCATTATGTATATCTAAGACATTTCGCCTCTTAAAGCAATTCTAAAGATAACAATATGAACATACAATATACATATTATATAAACCAAATAAAATAAATTGTCGCGACTCTATGTTTTTTTCCTCTTCTTGTATTTATGATTATTCAATTAACATTTAAAGCATGAATACAAAATTCCAAAAAGGCCGTTGCATGTTAGTGTTGTAAAATCGATTGATTGACTCAGTGGAACGCCGTTTTGCCCAAAAAAAAAAAACAGATAAATAATTAAATAATTCATTAATAGAAATGTATATTAAAACTATTAATAACAATGACTTTTACTAGTTCGTAATTAGCTCCAGGGCGCGTCGCCCGTGCATTACTCCGCCTTAGGCGCTTGGCCCTCTTTAACGCGATTTTAAACGGACTTCCTAGCATCGAGTTAAGTCTGTAGTTAGCAGCGCTTGCTATTGTTGTTTTTGCCATGTGAAGCAAAAGTAGTGCTGTAATTAATATACAATAATTTTCATATATTGATTAAATGCATTAATCAATTAAAAGCATTAACTAAAGTATATGTATAGATATGGCAGTCATAATATTGTAGCCCTGGTAAAATGCAACCTATGATAACAAATGTTATATCGATATTTGTAGTGCAACTCTGCTGCTGCGTATGTGTGTTTCGCCGTGTTTTGTGCCGCCTAGAAATCGAAATTAAAGGTGTTTACTATTAATTAGCAACAATTTGATTAAAAATATTAAATTGTATATTGTATCTTAGTATTGTTGCTTAACAAATAAGCTTTAAAACTAAGTTATTTCCGAGAACGTAGTATTAAAGAGAAAAGCCCGCGTGCCAGTTTTACTGTGTGTGTGCCGTGTGTGTGTGTATATGAATGAAGCTGGCATGTATATGTGTGCCTGTAGCAGTGTGTGTGTGTTGTACGGTTGGAAATTGTGTGATTAACTGCAGTCAACTTTGTTGCTTTCGAGTGTTAGTATTAAACGAACGGCTGTGGGCGCAAGAATAATAATAATAATATATTACACACATACATAGACGCTGCGTCTGTAATCACAAAAAATAGAAACCGTTATAAGAAAGCCAACCAACACCCACAACAACATCAGCAACGACGACGGCAGCAGTAGCAGCATCAGCAGCAACAACACTGTAACAGAGATCAGCAAGAAAACAGCAACAGCCGCAGTCACCGTGGACAGTTTCCAGTTTCCAGTTGGATTTGTCTGGAAATCCATAGTTGGATCAACAAAATAATGGATAGCAAGGGTCGCAAAGTTATTGTCTGTGATAACGGCACTGGAGTATGTATTTCTTATTAAACGTTAACAATTCCACTTGATAAACAGTTCAGTTAGTGCCCAGTTGAAAGTGGTGGTGACACACATTTCACAAACCCCTTTCCTTCTACATTTTTTTTATAGGTTAAATAGCGATTTTGTTGTTTGCCGCATTTGAGTGCATTTTTGGGGCGTTGACTGATGGCAAACAATGCGGGGGGTGCTACACAGCCTAGGTAGCCGTTGCAGTTGCCTTTATGCTAACACACACATGTGCATATCATATACATACACCCATACAACTTTATATATATATGTATATGTAGTAGATTAAAGCGGCGCTTTAGTCATTTCTTAGTCTCGTCGGTCTCATATGTATGTAGTATTACTCACCCCAGGGCAAATCAAAAAAAGTTACGCATACTGACACACACACACACATGCACAGAAAGCAAAGCCAAAACGAAAAACCAAACGTAAAAAAAAGAGCGCGCCAACAAACAACAATAATATGAACGCCATTTTCAATTTAATTTCTTATCATGGCTAAAAGAATTTTTGTTGTTGTTGTTGTTGCTATTTGTGATTACGCTGCCATGCCTGCCACTGCCCACTATCGATTGTTGTTGCCTCTAATTGTTCGATATAATGCATAATATTTTTTAAAATTTTCATAGAATATTTTAAAATTGATTTATTTATCAATGGCCATCGGTAGTGTTGCAGCTGTAATCGTTTGTTTAATAGATTTATACACTACACCCAATGGGTGTATTCTTGATCAGCATGAAATATCATGTCTGTCGGCACAGGTCTCCCAGACTATAAGAGCTAGAGCTACTAAATGTATGTGGTATGTGGTTTCTTGTACAGCATTTGCAGTCCATTTTACTTCCCTTAACACTCCCGCCAATTGATAAAGTTAACTTACAGCGACTATGTAAAGGCTATAGTAATTCTTTTATTAATGCAATTTATAGATTGATTCGGGATCAGTTAATACTCTGCTTATTCTGCTTGCCACATGATAAGACATAAGAAATACAGTGCAAGGAACAGACCAGGCTCTGTTGGTCTGAACGTGGGGTACCCAACGCTGAAACTGTGCCTCTGCTAATCTTCACGTTTCTCCAACTCTATAGTTGCTTGGCCTGTCTTTTGCGCAGACAGTCTAACTACCTAACTAAGCCACAGGATACATGTCAGGCTCTTATGGTCTAAGAATGAGATGCGAATACTGATGCAAATACGTTTCCAAATTTGTTTGTTGGACTGTTTTTTGGCTTGTGGATGGCCAAGGCAGATGCATAGTCGCCTGAGCTGTAGCTGGGCGTACACAGCGTTAAATCCAGGGCGTTAGCTGTAGTCACATTCACAATTATTAGCGAAATATATAGCTAGCATTACATAGACATTGATCATCGCTAGACTATAGTTCAGTTGTCAGCTGTTCTGTAAATTTGTGGACTGTCAAGCTGGTTTAACATTAGTCAGACTTTATACATAATATACTATATAATAGTTTTGTTAAATGTTTTTATTTACATTTTTACAGTTCGTAAAATGCGGCTATGCCGGCAGCAATTTTCCCGCGCACATTTTTCCATCGATGGTTGGACGACCGATAATACGAGCGGTTAATAAAATTGGTGACATCGAAGTGAAGGTATGAGAAGCGTATATACCAATTTGGCACAACCACTAAATACATAAAGAAACGCATATATAGTATATATAGTTATAATACCATAATCATCACACAAACACACACACACAGACTTTCATACACACATCTAGAATAAATATAAATTATAAAATACAATACATATATAATATATATTTATATATATGCACAGGTTCATAAACTATTATTGTAATAATACTCTTAAGTACTAGAGAGCATTGATCAAGAATTTAGCGCATAGCCTTATTTATATATATCCATACTGTATGTCCATTGTTATTATTATTATTATTATTCTTATAACTTATATATTTTTATCAAAATTTTCATTATCATACTTCAGTTGGTTTGAATACAAAACAAAACCTTACTTATAAATTAAATAGACGGTAACACCTTGTAATTCATACGTTTATTTCATATATATATTTATTTTGTTTTTCATTTCATTTTTACATTCATTGCATTTTGTATTGAGTTGCTGCAACCACAATAAACTAAGGTTCATCATTATAAAGGGTTTTGGTCCATAGATATAGTATATATTCATATATAAATTAAAGGTGTAGGTGCAACCGTTAACGAAAAATTTTTCTGTACATGTAAATAGAGCTGCAAAACATTATTAATGTATACTATATAACGATGATTTTATGGCGATATTTTATCAACAACTTATTGTACTTTAAGATCTATAAATTTAAGTTAAAAAATTCAATTCAAACTCAATATATTTGACTTTTAAATTATGTTTTAATTGTTAATTGTATTTGTTTATCACAACTATCAATTTGTTTTTGCAGCTCTATCATGTCTACAAATATGTACATACTTGCTTTAGGACACAATTTTAAATTAATAATTATAATTCCTTACTCTATTCTATAAGTCGAGCGCACATTGTGTTCAAATCTTGTCATATACTGTCTGAAATATTCTAGCTCAATCAAATACACTGTGCGTCGTCTTACTTATGTACAAAAACAATCAAATTGTTTTTTAAACAAGGTTTATATAAATTAATAGAGTAGTTTCTTTAGGTTTTGCTTCTGTAATACTGTCTATGCAAGCAAAGTTAGACTTCACAAATGAATTATTCTATAATTTATGATTTAAATGCTTTTTGTTTTAAGTGTGAGCAGTGTAAGCAGCAACTATCTTAAGTGTTTTAGTTTAATTTATGTTTTTAGTTAGCAGTTAATTACGGCATTTTAAAGTAACTGATATATGTATCTAGCAATCAATAAGGATAAGGTAGAGGCACAACTGGGGAAATTGTTTTATATGTTTATTAATAACTGATATAGGCAGCAATAGAATTGACTATCGATAGTTTAAATGGATAGAGAAATAGTATAGATCTTATAGCTCGCAGTACAGTAGCTGCAACCCATAAGTTTAGCTGTTGTGTAATATATTTAGCGATAAATAAGTATACCTTTCTGTATTATCTCATACATCTGGCAATCAAAACTACAGTTGTCTGAATTGTTAGCAGTGCAGCAACTACAACTGAAATGTATAGATAGCTGTATTCTGTGATCAAAAGAAATTAGTCTTACTATAAGTAAAATTAACATATACAGAAGCAGCTACTATGTATTTTCAAGTAGCCATATTTATTGTAAGAATTAATTACTGATGATTGGCAATATATATTATATATTATAATCTACAAAGTTTTTATATATATATTTTATGTCCAATTCAAGAAAAATATCTTAATATTCTAAAACTTTTTAATCCCGGGGCGTCTGGACTTTCTCACTATATATATATTTGCCAAACGCATAGCAATATATATAGGTTATATAGCAACATTAAAAGATGACAAAACTATAGACTAAATTGGTTAGTCCTGTTTAAACTAGGTTTCAGTTAGGTACCTTCCCACTTATGCCTTGAGTTCAGCAGCAGCATCTACCTATAAACAGCATGATCTTTTGCTTTTGGGCTTTTTTCTATATAAATCTTCTATACTTAATGTTATTTTCTTGCTGAAAATGATTGTAAATTAGAGTAAGATACGCTTTTTTTTTTTAAACTAAAGAAATATTTATGCAGAGTACAATTTAATGAAAAGTTTTAATAGTTATTAACTATATACACACACATATACATATATAAACAAATATATATGTATATATATATATATATTAGTTTAGTTTATTTACAATGAAAAACAATAACAGATATTTATACAAATCAATCTTAAATAGGACAACAAAAAAAAAGAAGATAAATCTTTCTGTTTTTTCCATATTCTTATAACTTTTTTTCTGTTCTTTTTTTTACATATATATATATTTTTTTGAAAACCAAAAAAAAAATATTTTACAGGATTTACATGTCGATGTAAGTCAAGTTTTATAGTTTAAACAAAAAAATAAAAATCAAGTAAAATAAAGTTAAAACAACAACAAACAATATTGCATAAAAAAAGATAAACAAACAAATTAAACAGCAATAGAGTTTTAAATATATTATATATTTACTATGTAACTAAAGCCATTGAATTGAATTTATGTACACATGAACTGAAAATTTAAATAACTTTTAAGCGCACTTGCCCAAATAATTGTCAAATTTATAATAACTTTTACTATTTACAATTTGTTTTTTTTTTTTTTTTGTGTTTTGAAATTTCAATACAAATCTTGTTTTTTTTATGCCATATTTTTGTTGTTGTTTATTGCCCATGCAAAATTTGTTGCATTGTTTTATATATAGCATATTTGTTATGGTTAGCAATTTACTTAAGTTTATTTGACTATAAACATTTATTGGTCTTGTTCGTTGTTGTTGTTACAACTAAAAACAAAAAATAGTTTATAGAATTTATGTTTGTTATTGTTTTGCATGAACTGTGTTTTTGTTACCAATAGTTTTTATTTATTTTTTCGTTTGCCATGATTTTGTTTGTGACTGACACAATTGTTAATATATATATACGTATATATATGTGTATGCATTAGTATAGTTATTAATTTAAAAGTTACTAAATACGCGTGTTTGAGCTAGTTCTTCAATTGTTGCAGCACGTTACTTGTTCATTGTTTGTTTGTTTCTTTGTTGCCCGTTGGTTTGCGTTCATATAGTTTTATAGTTTCTTTAGATTGTAATTTTTGTGCCTGTTTTAATTTTAATAAAAAAAGAAAAATAGTTTAAATTTTTAACAAATGCCTAAAGCTCCCCCACCTCCCTCCTTAACAAGTAATTGCTGTTCGGCACAATGTACTAAAAAATTTACAAAAAAAAAAAACCAAAAATAATAATAATAATGATGTTTAAAATGTTTATGCTGGCACTTCGATATTAATGGTAATTGTCTGGCCCAATTTACAGGATCTTATGGTTGGCGATGAAGCTTCACAGCTGCGTTCATTACTGGAGGTATCCTATCC
>JBAMCO010000341.1:0-10474 GCA_037075125.1 Hirtodrosophila caputudis | reverse complement strand
AACACTGCTACATAATTGCATTTAATTGGATAATATAAATTCAATTACGCTACAAAGATATATTAAGTGGCAATTAGACAATTTTATGCAATCGAATATTGCGACGATTAAGTCTAGAAAATCTCCTTTGACTTTAGTTGATTGAAATGAGAATATTGTACTTATTTGTCAAAAGGTTTATTTGAATAAAATTATATTTAAAATAATAAAAATAAATCAATGAATACAAATACGAATGAATGAAAAAAAATACTATTTAAAATGACTTCTTGTTTTACAATATTTTACTGCAACCAACAAGAACTAAGGTAATACACAAAAGGATTCATAGTTCTTATTACAAATAATATTAATTAATATATTAATATTAATTAATATATTAATATTAATTAATATTAATATTTACTTAGAGATCTTATATGCTGACTGCTTAGAATCAGTTGCGAATCACAGGCGCAGAATAAAAAATTTTCTTTAATTTTTATACCCTGTACTCAATTGAAAAATGAGTTAAACGGGTGACTATAAAACAAAAGTATGTAACATGCAGACGAGAGCATGAGCCTCCAACCCCACAAAGGATATATATATTATATTTGAAAAGAATAAATATTCAATCTGACCATCTATCTGCTCGTTCGTCTATGTGAACGGACAACGATTTTCGATTAATTTCGAGTTATTGCATTACTGCTTTTTGCTTTGATTAGCCTGATTTAGAGTTATCAATGCTATAAAATCCTTCTAATATTTTATAGCATTAATAACTCTAAATCAGGCTAATCGAAGCAAAAAGCAGCAATACAACAACTAGAAATGTAACTAACATTAAAATATAATTTATTCGAATTTATGTAAAAAAATTAAATATTAAACAAACTAGTTATAACTTATATGCTTCCCGAGATTAGCTCTTAGCTCTTGAATTTATAGAGCAGATATTTTTAAATTTTATAAAAATAATAAAATTAATTTTTTAATTAAATATACATATACTAATACTACAAATACTTGAATTAGTTAAATTTGCAGTTGACATAATTATTTTCATTTTTTCTTATTTTATTATATGTTTAATTGAGGCTCTGTTTTTAAACTTTGTTTCTACACTTTGCTCAACTTTTGGCCATTGTTAAGTGCCATATTTTTAGCGGCTAATAATCTCCGGCTCTTACAAGTGTTCACATTTGACAAAGAGGCAGCAACAGTCCCACAAAAATAGTTTTCTATGTCGCCGGTGGGGGAAAGCATGCAAAGAACGCTGAATAAAGTTTATTTAATTTTCTCTTTTTTACAAAATTTTTTTTTCCTCTTTTTTGGAGGTTTATCAACACTTCCGCACAACGGTGTGCATACAAGAGCTGCAAAGCACACACACACACACACACACACACACACGCAGACATAGGGAAAGACATGTGCGCATCCTGCTACTTTGCAGGACATTGTTTGCGCTTTGATAACACACACACATACACATACAACGGCGACGTCATTACGACTATGGAAATTGCGCATGCCATGGCATTGTGTTTGACTATGATGAGGCCAAAAGAGAGAGCGCGATGGAGAGGGATGGAGCGCGGCACAAGGAATGCTGGCAGGCATCGCTTTGCTGACAACGCATACGCCCCAGCTCTACAGATAGACTACACATACATATACGTATATGTATATGTATATATATATATATCTATCATTACCACTAGCCCCCCAATTGCCCCCCGCTGTCCCATTCATTTTGCACTCTGATAGACGGGCCAGGCAGGCAGCAGTCAAAACTATTTTTCGCTTGGCATTTCAAGCATTTTATGGTTTTATTTCAACAAAAATTTTGCCTTTCAGTTCCTTTAAATACGCAGATAGTTGCATGCCAGCGCGTTTGCTTCATTTTTTGCCATCACATAGCACCAACTTTCTACTACTACTTCTACTACTATTACTGCTGCTACTATACTACTACTACTATCAGACACTTCTATAGTCTGTCCTGCTTGGTTTCGTTTCGAGTATTATAAACGCATTGGTATTGCTGGCTGGCTGGCTGGGGCTGCTGGCTGTTAATTCATTGCCGTTTGTTCGTTATTTTCATTACGCATACGCCGCATGGTCCGCCAAGCAAATTGCCTGATGACTAGCCGCAAAGAGTTGGTTGAAAGTTTTGGGATTTATGTGGGGAGGTAGATATAGGCATATATTGAAATATTTGGTAAAATTTACTCTAATTTGAAGTTTCGCTGCATACTTTTAGGTACATTTAGATGCCTATGATTCCCAATCGGTTCAGACAGTAAGCATAAACCTGATACTAAAATAGAGATAGAATAGTTTTGAATTACATTAAAATAGAGTTATAATTGACAATGCCACCAAATGCTTCAGGATATTTGAGATGTGCATTTAATGAAGGTTTCAAGCTATTTGTCAATATTTAAACAGACAATCTGGCATAAGACTGTGGAGTATAAATAAAGGATTCACTGTATATATTCTTTGTGTATCTGACTAAATACTTGAATTAGTATTATTATGAAATTAAATACTTTTCAGAGAAACGATAAAGTAACGCGGCAAATATTAGTCAGAGCTCTTGACAAATACAAAACAAATGTCAGCAAACATTGTTTATTTATAATAAAATATTTTTGCCTTTCCGCAAACATTTTAATTTCGCCACAACTACAACTTGAAAATTGACTAAAGCAAATGAAACATGAAATTAAATTAAAAACGTAAATTGCGTCTTTTTGAAGACTTAAACAAATACATAAATAAATAAGGCGAATCACAACAGTTGAACGTTTGCTTAGGCCACAACAGAGAGTACCAAAAAGGAGCAGCAGATAAGGAATAGCCAGTGAGCAAGCGAGCAACAAAACGCTACGTTCACTTTATATCCTTTTAGTCATTTGCCTAGTTGGCTTTTTATGCTTGTCTGCTTGGATAGCTGAGCTTGGTGTCGTTAATATTTCACAGGCAGGCAGACAGGAAGGCAGTTGGAGCAACCAGGCAGCCTAAGCTTTGGCCCAACTAAACAACAAAATTCATCCAAACACACAGACACCCACGCAGACACACACACCCGCCCACACCCACAATTAAAATCAGATTAAAATTGCGCTAATTTATGCGACCGCACGGTGACACAACAGAAACGGATTTTGTGAATTCCGTAAAAAGAGTAGAAATTCCCGTTAAATGAGATTTACCAAGGGTTGCATATGAATACGGGCAGATTCACAATAAAAAATTTCGGCAACATTTGTAACTACAACTAGAAACACTAGAAACGTTTAGAAGTAAAAGATATTTTTGTACTTCTAGTTGGCCACAAATCCTCAAGCCATCTCAACTGAGTTTACCACAGTTTGTGTCAGTTACTCTGTTTTGCGGTTTTAGTTTCTGTCACAGATTTTTCGCGAGAATTCACCATTGAAGTTGGCGGCGTAAACCAAGTAACCACCCAAAGGAGCAACCCCATCAAACTGTCTCAAGATGTCTGCCTGGGATTACGACTACTAATGCCCCATAGCAGCTTTTCTGTTGACAGTTTTTTGGGTTGTGGCATGATAATTGCTTTGAGGTTAAACTCTGAGGTCGCCTTTCCGAAACAAACTTTGCCGCCATTAAGTACAACACAATTCTATTTGTCAGTGGACACAGAAAAGAGTAGTCAACAAACTTCAAAGGGAGTGTTCTTACTCTTTACACCACATTGCTAATAATACACAGTATTCAGACTCGTCTACTGTCCATTTTGATTGAGGCCTTTCGCATGCAAATCGATTATATATCTGGTTTATACAAGAATTGTCGAGTCCACAGTGTGAATAACACAATTGACAATTGTTTGTTTACCGTTTGGGGGGGAATATTTTGGTATTTTATTTGGAATACCTGCAGTACCCTATAGGTATACGTTTTTTTAAGAGAGAGAGAGAGCGACAGTTGATTGCCAGACTTTTTAGATATTTTTAAGTGAAATATGTATAATATACATAGCTCTTTTAATGTGATCAGCTTTAGATCAGATTCTTTGATTTAATGGAATTTAAAATTGTTTAATAAATATTTAATGTTTATTATTCAAGTTTTATAGATAACGAAATTTGTTATTAATCGCTCCAATAATAGTTTATTGTAAGTTCAATGAGCATAAAAAATCTAATTAAAATTTTAAAGAATTATGACATTTGCTATGCAACATTTTGCTGGAGTAACTTTTTTATATAAAAAGTATTATATTATCGAATATTTCTTTTAGTAAAATTAAGTAAAAACTGACTAGAGTAATGGATATGGGATATATATTCTATGGCTGCTAGCAAGTCCGAAAATTTATACATTTTTTCCTTATGTTTGTATCTTTTTAAGATTCGTCTTGTTTAATGGGTGTCTTAAGAGGTTAACTGTGCAATCCATCCCATCTGTCATCTTCTCCAATGATTGTTGTAAGCGCAATGTTAATGAACAGCAGCAGCGTAATATTAAAGATTTATAGTACAAAATTATAATCCAAATAGGATTGTATATTGTCTAGCCTCTAGTCTGTATTGATTGCATTATAAGTTTCTATATAATCAAAGTTGTAGAAAATGTGTTAAAACTTCAACTTTCGAGATCAACAAAAGTTTATTGTTGTCGAAATTCATTGCTAATTCTGAGCATATCCACTTTTACAGAGTATATTAATAACTAAGCAGCTATATATTTTTGGCTACTCGATTTTTCAGCTCAACCATAATAACTGTTGTTGTCACTAAAAGCTTGCACTTTTTTCTGTTTTGTCTGGCATTGCTTTGTGGTTTTGTCTGCACATTTTGTTGCTATTGTTGTTAGACGTCGTCTGGCTGGCAAACACAATTGCAAACAATTCAATTTAATTAAGAGTTTTGCCAACAAGAACAACAACAACATAAACATAAACATAGACAGACAGATATAACACACAGAGAGAGAGAGTTGACAAATTTTTTTGGTTGCAAAATAGGATAAAAGAGAGAATTTTTATTTCAACTTTGGCTGCAGCATCCATCAGCAACAATCTAAAACTTATTCCCCGTTCGCCATTAACTTAAACTTTCTTACCGTATAAGCATACCAAATATATACATAATCTAATATTACGCAAATAAATTTAAAAGTTAGTAACTTGCAATGCTTTCAAATGTCCCTTTGTACGGATGAGATAAGTTTTTGTAATTTTACAACTTTTAAAATAAAAATATTGCAAATTTTCATTCTGTTAAAATAATTTTTTTTACATTCAACAATTATATTTTTATACTCTGTACCTAATTGAAAAATGCAATAATTCCGGGTATATAGCTGGCAGAGGGCGGCATATGCAGTTCAACTCAGTATATATAAATGATCTGCATTAATACATGTATAGCCTTGTCGATCTAGCTGCGATCCTCTGTCTGACTGTCAGTCTTTCTGACTACCTTCTGTACTTCTATCTGCTTTTCTGTCTTTCAGTCTGCGTTTCTAGCTGTCTTTCAGTCTATACTTTTATCTGTACATATGTCTTTCGATCTCTCTGTCTTTCGTCAGTATTTCTATGAATATGTCTTTCGATCTCTCTATCTTTTTAACTACTTATCCGTCTGTCCGTGTATCTTTGTGCCTCTTTGTCTGTCTCTCTCTCTTTTTATATCTGACTGTCTACACACAGATCTCGGCACTCAAAAAGCTAACAACACCATAATTCGTATATATTCCAAATTTGTCATACTCCCAATCGGACAATAAACCCCAAAGTCATTGATATGGGTAACAGCAGAACGCAGCAGCGCAGTTAATGCAGCACATTATCTCCATTTGTGTGCGCGAATATAAAGTTCTTTAAGTTATCTACATTTGACTTTAATATACATATATATACATACATATGTCCGTTAAAGAAACGTATATTTATATTACTTACATGAATTTGTAATGAGAACAGGATGTACATTCAACTAAAGCACTTTTACTTCAAATTTATTATTCATAAGCCTTTTAACATGTTTATAGATTTCAATCAAAATACATAAATCAAAAATATTATAGCGCACAACTCCTCATTACACTCCCCACTCTTCCCTCTCTCTCTATATATATATAATGTGTATAAAATATTTGTTTTTTATATGTTCCGTCTTTGCAAATCTTATGTTTGCTTTTAAGTTTCTAAGTAAATGCAAAAATTATGAAATTTGTTATTTTCATGTTTTTATTTATATTTTTTTAACAGAGAGGCCGACTTATTTTAGCTTATTTAAGCAATTTATGCTCTTTGTAGTATTTATTATTTGTCTAAGCCAATCAAAAGTTGTATAAAAAGAATGAAAATGAAATTTATTGAAATTTTCTTATTTTATTTTGCTCAATTCAGTGTCAGTTTCAGATACAGATACAGATACAATGCTTTCAAGTAAATAAACTGCTATTGAAGTTGCTATACACACATACACACGCACACTCACACACACTCACACACACACACACACA
This sequence comes from Hirtodrosophila caputudis, assembly GCA_037075125.1. Taxonomy (NCBI): domain Eukaryota; kingdom Metazoa; phylum Arthropoda; class Insecta; order Diptera; family Drosophilidae; genus Hirtodrosophila; species Hirtodrosophila caputudis. Next base: position 3,979 of record JBAMCO010000341.1, on the reverse strand, counting down.
CGTATACACAGGCAATGAGAGACATCCACATAATAAATTCACAAAACAAATCCCAAACAATTATTTACTGTAAATTTATATTGTTTATTAAAAGTAAAGCCCAAGTTACAACACACACACACACACACACAATAAGAAGAAGAAGAAGGCGCATTTGCCAGCTACAACACAGCTGGGACTTTGCCGTACCTAATCAAGAGCAAGAAATTGTAGAATGGTTTCAAATGTTGCTTTTCAGCACGAAAACAAATATTACACTTGGCATTTTGGAGAGTAAATATACATATATATAGTATATAAACATGTATATACATATATATGTATGCATGACATTGTAGTACAGTAAAAGCCTGTTGGCGTGAACTAATTATAAGCAACTAAGGTTAAATGTAGAAAATTTAAATATGCTATAGTATACTTTATGCAATTTGCAGACTTTACCAAATTCATAGCCAAAACATTTTGTAGTTTTTAATAGCCTTAAATAAATGGCCATGGTTTAGTAAGTTTTGCAAGTGGACACTGTATGCTAGGGTAGCATTCAAGCTTACATACCCTGTAAAATAATTTAAAGAAGGTACAACAGATACTACACAAGTGTGACAGCCGATTAGCACATCTCATGTTTCCAGTCTTTGAAGCTATGAATACCAACTCAAGTAATAAAACCTTTAAAATTAATGTTTTGCAATTAAAATTTATGAAATTATACGCTAGATAAAATAATAGAACTTAAGCTCTATTCAAAACATTTGCATGTTTAGGATTTTAACACAAAAAATAGCATTAATTTTTGCGACTTCCTAACCGGAACGCTTACTTCAAGATATCGAACAACATAGGAAATTGAACAGATAACATAGTTAAACTGTTATTATTATTTTATTATTATTATTTATAATAATAATAGTAATATGTTGAGTCATCTTCTTTAACAATCTTCTGTCTAATAAGTCCCAAACAAAGAAGTTGCAACAGATATAGTTTGGCTGTGAAAAGTTCAGAGCAGTGCACCTTACCTTGCGTATATATGTATGTAAATAGGTATGTACAGTGAAGCCTGTACAAACAAACACCTCTCATAACTTTACAAATGTACGTCACTAAAGTTTTTGCTAGCGTTCTGCAATCACAACACAATACAATACACTTCAATTCTTACAGTATTTGCACTTCTAAGCTGTCTACAGGGTATGCCAGAGCGAGTACGAGTATACTCGACTACTGCAATCTAAGGCTGCTTTAGTCAGTCACTGAGGACTCTGCTACGCTTATTTACTAAAAGCAACAGAATTTGTTTACAACTTGCACACTCTGACACTTTTCATTTATTTGGTAAATTTTCCCTTTTCCCTGTTGTTAAATGATTTTCAATATGTGAAGAAGTTTGGGCGGCAACTGGTAAACCGGATTCATAATAATTAATTGGCTGCAGCCTTTACACATTTGTAATACAATTCCAGTTGTATGCAGCTTTGTTTTGTTGTGGTTTCTGTTCTCTATTTTCTTTTTGCATCTTTATTTCAATATTTATTGCTATTTTAGTTGTTCAGCTGCAACATTTATTAAGTGCCATTGGCAATCGACATTATCCTTATGCTTACACACACACTAGATTCTGGCTGCTGCTTCTTTTTTGGAAAGTTGTGCCTTCAAGGCAATTCAAAAGTGACTATCGAAAGAGCAGTAGAATCAGTGAAACAGCCAGCCAGCCAGAACAGCAGTAGCAGTAGCAGTAGCAGTAGCAGTAGCAGCAGCAGCAGCAGCAGCATCAGCATCAGCATCAAAGTTTATCACTTTAGTTTGTTTATGACATTCAAGTGCATTTCAAATGCGTTTCTTCTATACTTAAAGTGCGGGGCGATAAGTGAGCATCAGGCAGCACGTAATGTTCATAAATTTGATTGCAATCAGAAATTGCAATCGATAAATGTGGCTTAAGGGGCTTTTAACTTATGCCACAATCTTATCGATAGCTTAAAAGGAAGCTTAAAAAACAAGCAGAAAGTAAAATGTGTTTTCAGTAATTTTTTTTAAATATTTTTTCTACAATATTTCTGTATTTATCGTTGAAATTTATTATAGTTTTTATTGTACTTTTAGGCAGACCACAATATTTAACTCTTATCTTAATTAAAGCACTTTGAAGATGCAATAGACATGTACATTTAACTAGCATTGTGAACTAACGATCCTATCGTTTATCGATAATTGTAAAATGTAGTTTACTTTAGCACTAAAAGCAGTAGTCTAAGTTAACGCTGATATACAGCATCGCATTTCTTTCTCCACTAACAAATAATGACAACAAATAAACGCAACCACAAAAATTCTACAGATATCTGTATGGATATATATACATATATCTCATAATTATTTATTGCTAAAGCAAATATCCAGGACATAAAGATTGTTATGGAAAATACAATTTTTGCATAAATTTCAAGAGCAAAATTCAAATAGGCTTTGTCGGCTTCAGTTTGGTTTTTCTTTCGCCTAAGTAAACTTTATGGCAAATTTAATTGGCAGCAGTGTGTGTGTATGTGTGTGTGTGTATGTATGTGTGTGTGTGTGTGCATTGTGTGGCAACTACACGTGCCACCAAAAAGCTCACACAATCTGCATAGGCTGCACTTGCACGTTGCTAGGCACATAGACAAACAGAGCGACGAGGGGGGGCGACGTAGGTCAGGGCATGCCAAGCCAAGCCAGTTTAATTGGGTTTTTTGTGCCATGGCTATGGCCCCCCTATCGTCAGCTGGCAACACCGTTTGGACCAGCTTCCATTATCAGCAAAAGCTCAACGAATTGACATCATCAATGTGTGCGTGCAGCAGCTCAGCTTTGTTGATGGCCTGGTTGCCGAAAAAAATGTTGAGTATACGCAGCGTGATTGTTTGGCTTTACAGTTAGAAATCCTACGCATATGTATGTTCGATATACAGAGTATAATTGATTTCTGCTATTGTGTAAGGTATTCTAAAGGCCAGACATAACCCATTGCAAATATGATAAGCTACAATTTGAAATTTCCTTGTGTCTCAGGCAAATCTTTGCATTTCTGCTGGAATGTTCCAACAGAAAACCATGTAAAACTGCTAAGTCATAAGACATATGGCAACTGCTGAGAGTAATATAGTAATTTCAATTTATTGTTATTGCTTTTAAGCTTCTGTAAATACAATTGTAAAAATAAAGTAATTTCTTGCTTGGGTTTAATCTTTTTTGCAGTCTGCAGGCATGCAACTATTAATGTGAATCGCATTATTGTAAAAGGAAGCGAATTGGCCAAGTTGACGCTGCTGTTGGTAGCAGTAAAAATGTTGTATGACTCAGTCGGAAAGTTCTAATGAGATAATAATATTGACATATTCCACAACCTCTAAGAGATACGTAGTTTCAATTACAACACATTTTAAGGGGGGAGCACTAAGTGGCACAGAGGCTATGCAAGCATCTATTATAGCGCCGACTGAATGAAACCTAATTGTGGTATCCAAACTTAGAGTGTGACAAATTCACCACAAAACAAAGTAATCACAAATTATTAACAAGTTATTGATCTATGCCTAATTGTTGCCGTCACGCATTCAACTTTGCTTTAAAATCAATTTGAGGAGTTTGCGAAACTTGAGTTTTGATTTAAAGGTTATCGCCTTGTACCGATAACTTTAACACTTGTCCTTCCCCACACATATTTTCAGCTTTATACTGTTGTTAGAATTTATGTTTTTTTTTCTCTCCTTTCTTTATTTTATTACCTTGCAAACTGGAATGTAACCATGCATAACAAAGTTGAATTTTTTTTTTTTTTTTTGGTACAAAGTTTCGACAATCGATAAAAATAGTTTTGAATAGCAAATAAAGCGACAATTGTGAATGGCTGAGCGGACAAAGCGCACAAAAAATAGAAGAAAGTAAGAAAAAAAGGAAAAAGAATGAAAGTAACACTGCACAAAACAAATATACCTACAAATTC
>JBAMCO010000339.1:0-10510 GCA_037075125.1 Hirtodrosophila caputudis | reverse complement strand
AAACGAGTCCTTAATTAAAATCTCGGAGCAACAAATTGCCATTGGCATTGCGTTGGTACACATATTTGTCTTTAACAGGCGTTTGAATTAAATACAAGCAGGGGTGGGGGAGGGGGAGGGAGTGTCCTTAAAAGGAAGCGTTTCCTGGCATTAGCCTGGCCAGCATTATATGGTCTTGTGCGGACTGTAGCAAGTCATTAAAATTGTGTGCGGCTTGCTTTTAGTATTATTATTACCGGCAGTGACTTAATTTATGCGTCTCACACTCGCACACAGCCGAGCTTTTTATTACCCGGAAGGCAGTGATCAGCATGCACACACATATATCTCTCTCTGTCTATATATATAACATATACATGCATGTACGTGTTGCCTTTTTGGCATTGTTTTGCTTAATCCCTGGGAACTCATTATATTAATATACATTTATTATAAATCTAATTTGTAATTTATTTCACATAAGTTAAACAAGCGTACGAAACTCTCTACTGATTTACGGCTCAATTTTGTACGCAAATTCATTTCCGTAATGATAATAAATACGGGTCTATCTTAAAGGCATTAAAATTCAATCAAAAGTTAAAAGTAAACGACGCAATTGAAGGGAAATGCCAGAAGGAAAGGCTGCCAAATTGCAGCTTAAGTTAATGGCAGATAAATTTTTAAACTAGATCAAAGACATTTAATTATACATAACTTTTTGAAGTTAATTATATTTTATATTTATATTAATATTCATTGCAAACCGCATTTAAATATTTTATACAAATTGCTTTTATATTTTTTACTACTTTTGTTTTTTTTTAATGTTAATTAATAATTTATCACACACACACAGTTAGTTGACAAATTACTGTATATGCTTTTAAGCACTCTATGCAGTACAATGGCCGTCATGAATTGCCATAAAGTGTTGCATACTTAGCCGGGAAGAACATGGGTGTTCACCTTGACGCAACAGTGTTTATTTGTGGCTAAAAACAAAAAAAATTGTTTACATTTCATAAATAAATTATGGTATAAAAAGTGCAGGCAACGTCAACTGAGTTGCATTAAAAAAAAAAAGTATTCTTAGATACGGTGGCAAAATAATAATTGTTGTCTGCACTTAAGTCTGCGTACTATGGGCCATTTGCACACTTTGCGGGAGTAAATTGTTAATAGGTATTTAAAGCAAGTTTTTCGAAAGAAACCTAATATTATGATCCTCTTTTTTTTGCTGCCTGATTGAATTGAATTAAGTTGTAAACTTAAGCGTAAAAGAGCGCACCCGGAGTTTACTGTATCGATTTCTGTAGTTAATACTGTGTAAAGTGTGTGTTTTGAAATTTATATGTTATACATGCAACCACATTACTCCTCTAGATCTTCTTCCTGTAATGATGTCATATAACTGAGTGTTCATGTAGACAGATGAAACGGATAAACCAATATACAGACGGGCATGACTAAATTTACTCGATTATTCATGCTGATTAAGCATATAAATATTTTGAGGAATCATATATGATTGCAGATGGAATGGAAAGAAACATTTATTACTCCTTTACCAGGATGTAAACACGTCTTATGCTAATAGCTAGCAAAGTACAATCTAAACTTCGTCGTATCTTTGAAAATGTTTAATTATAAATCCACAAGTATTTTACCTTTAAACATGTTGAAGCTAAATAATAGCTATTGTTGCTAAAAGTTAAAGTTGAAAGTTAAAATTAAATGTCGTGAAATGCAGGTTTAAACTTTGATATTCCATTTATAGTCTTACTTAATGTAAACAAGCGAGAAAGTGTTAAAACTTCCCCACTGTGCGCGCAGTCAACCTGTGTTAATAACCTTAGGTCTCGTCTATCATCATTAAAGGTGGAGCCTGTGGCAGCTGGGCTATGTCTAGCTTATATTGTATATGTACATATATATAGACTCTATGTGCTATAAAAGTACTCCCACGCGCGCGCTCACACGTCCAACGTGATGTGGAATATTTTCATTTGTTTACCCTAAGGAAACACCTTCGAATCAATTTCATAATTGGGCTTGGTCAGTTTAAACAACCACCAACCAAAAAAAAAAAAGGAAGAAAAAATCCTTTTTGCATTGCACTAATTACTTTTTTTTGTTTGTGGCCCCATTTCAGGTACAATTTGGCAAAAATTTTACAACTTTTCTGTTAACTTTCTCTGTTTACTGGGGATACAAACTTTTGAGCCATCTGCCAGGCTTATTTTTTTGGGGTAAATTTTCCATTTTTATAGCTTTGGTCGCTGTGGTGCAAAGACACATTATTTAATCAGAATTAATTACATTTCAACATCAAAGTCGGCCTGTTAATTATAATGCTTCCATAAACTGTCCCTTGACCAACAAAAAAAAAAAGGGCCAATTAATAATGGTTGCCAGCTTGAATATTCAGCAGGGCTTAATTATCAACTAACATGTGTCTATTTAGGTGCTTTTTTTTTATATTTATAATCATATAATTAATATACAAACAACAAATAGCTATGAGCTGTTGAACTATAAATAGTTTTAATTGATATATAAATATATATTTGTTTGTAGATCGGTGTGTTACACTAGAAATTTGCAGCACAATGTGGTGAGAATGAGGCAAATGTGTTGTGCTTTTGTGTTTAGGGTGTGGAAATAAAATATAAGTAGATTTATATACAAATCGTGAATGAAATATAAATATGTATGCTGATTTAAGTTGTAGTGTAAATTTAAATTAATAATAAGCTGGTAGAAGTAGCGCATGATTATCTTTTTTTATGTTTTGTTTTAATATTGTATTTAATTGTTATTAAAAGCTTAAGTTTAATCTTTTTTGCCTATTTTCTTATGTTGCCATAAAAAAAACAAATTATTGAATACTGACAACAGATGTAGATTAATTAAAGTTTATAGACATTTTAAAAAATTCAAACTAAGAATGGTTATCAATCTATTTTTTTGTATTGATTACAAAGTAAAAATAATTAATCATATTTTATTATAATTAATTGAGTTATCAATTTAATTCACATTCAAAACGCTTTAAAAAAAGAGGATTATTTTATTTATTATTTATTTATTTTTTCATATTAAATCTAGTATTAAACACTACACTTAATTTAATTAAACGAGTACTGGCTACTGGGGAGTTCGACTCGATTTTTGATTTATTGATTTATTTTTAATTTTATAATCTATTTTATTATTTTTTCTCAATCTTTTTTTTATTGTATATTTTTAAGTTTTCTCTATTTAATCAATTTATTATATATTTTATTTTTATTAATTTTAATTATAATATATTTAATAAGCTTTATTTTGTCATTTAAGCTAGAAATTTAGCGTTTCTCCCTATGCTTATAGGAATCTAACTGAAAAGCTATAAATAGCTTAAGTAAACTCAAATACGAATATGTCCTTAAAACTTTTCATCTAGATAATTATTATTATTATTGATATCATTATGAAATAGAAAAACACAAACACAAAATCCACACAATAGGCACTTAAAATTTCACTTAAGTACAACAAGCTTGCTAATAATAATTACAACGATTACACTAGGCTACAAAATAAGCACAAATAGAAAGGAACAAATAACGTATATATGTATAATATTATTATTATTATTATTATTAGAATATAATAGAATAATTAAGCATATTTGAAACGTTTAAAGTCAATAAATAGGTTTGTAGATGTAATAGATATATGAAAAAAAATAAAAGAATTTTTTTTATATGATATAGTATATAGTATATATATTAAATATTAATTAAATATTAATTATAGTTGTAAGTTATAAGCTGTTTTTTTTTTTCTAATCACTTTCCTGACTTTCCACGCCCCAAAGATTTCTCTACTGCAAAATTACAAGAACAACAACAACAAATGTTTCTAATTATACAAAGAGGTTTAAAAGTTCAGAATTTATAATTTCTTGCTAAAGTTTTTATGACAGAGCCCTGCGCTGTTTTAACAGTTATAAATCTCGAGTTAAAAATTTTATGACAGTCACGTTGAATGCGTTTTATATTTTGTTGTTGGTTGAAGGCACAAACAAACATAACATTGATAAGCGGCGCTTATCAGAGGACATTATCTCTCAAATTTTGTCACATTGCTTCCGAGCGGGATCATAAAAGTCAACAGAAATGACAAACGTTGACAATTTAATGACTTACTTAGCCGCAAGTAAATGTTTAAGCCAAAAAGGTGAGAAGAGGAAGCAAATGGTCATTAAGCGGCCTTAGTTAAGAAATTGGATAAGTTTGCGGACTGTGAGCGAAATATGAGGCGTGTTTGTGTAGTTGTGTGTGTGTGTGTGTGTAACACGCCCACATATGCCACGTAAGGAGGTGTGTTTGTGTGTGTATGTGTGTTTATTGTTGTTGCTGGCAAATGAGTTTGCCAGTTTGCAAAAAGTTAATTATGTCAGCGCGTTAATTATAACACAGCTCAACAGAGACACTTAAGAAACACACACACCACACACAACTCACAAACACACACACACATACACACACCGCTGACGGGATTTGCATACATGTTGGTATGTATACATAGCCTTAGGTATCGTATATATATCCATGTTGCAGCAACAACTTAAAGCCACATTGAGGCGGCACTTACATGACTTAAAGGACAACTGGCTCAAATCACAACACACATTAAATTACACACACTCACACACACACACACACACACACACACACTCACATACACACACACAGAGACACAATGCGGTTTATTTTCGCAGCAGCGACTTTTATATGATGTGTACCTGCAGCCTGTGTGTCCCTATAGCGACTGAGGCAACACCTGTCGGCTGCTGGTGCCGCTGCTGCTGTTGCCATTGCTATTGCCACAAGGATAAAGCTTTTTGCCACCAAAGCTCGCTCTCTCTGCATTTTTATGAATTAAAAGCTTCCACATAAACATTGTATGTTTGTTCTGCTTGCCTCTGTGTGTGTGTGTGTGTGCGTGTGTCCATGTGTGTGTGCGTGTGAAAGGCCTAAAGGAATCAATGAAAAGCTATCATCATTTATGTACCTAGAGCATTATGTAGACGCAATGACGTCACAGCAAGCAGTGCTGCCCCAACAATCAAACTGCTTGACAAACTGCTGTATCCATTGTCCTGCGGCGGAACCCCACTGAAACTTTGATAAGCCTGACAATAAAGCAGACACAAGCAAGAAGAATACAAGAACAATGTAAATTAAAACATGATTTTAGTCTAATTTTACTTTACAAACAAACAATTCGCCCGCAGCTTCGTCAGCTGCCGTTTCATTGTCCTCTGACTAAAAATATTCGTTGTCCTTGGCCAAGGGTTTTGTGTTTTTGTTGCTGTTGTTGTTGTTTCAGTTGTTGCCATCCTTGACAGTGCCTGCTTGTTGTATGTAAATTTTTTAATATAGTTGGCTTGCTTTGTGCCACGGCAGACATTTTGATGGACACTGACATTGCATCGTCTAAAAGCTATTTGGGCTTGCTGCTATTTTTCAAGACCTGATTCCAATCCAATCAATGTCAATTGGTTTACTTGAAATAAATAATTCAATTGCTTGGCCGTGCGGTTGGTTTGACTTAAATGATTGTTCTGTTGAATTTAAATTTATTGACTTGAAAGAAACAGAAATTTGTTGGAATTTGTGTGGTGTTTGTTTTTGAGTTACCAGAAATCACAAATAACACAGATCCTCAACAATAGAAAGAAGGGAAAGAAGTGTTATTTGGCGTATACAGTGGCTGAAATATAACAATTGATCCTGGCGATGATATTTCAGACGCTGTAGGGAATCGTAATGAAATTCAACCAAGATCGAAGAGTGATTCACATATCACAAGTGATCCTGGCGATGACATTTTAAACACTGGAGAGAGAATACTATTTAAATTCAATCACGTTAAAGACAGAAAAAGATACGGATTTATTTACCAATGGGAGCGCTCTTTAGATAGAATTTCTTAGTTTCTTTTGTTAAATATTTAATTTTATGTCTTGAACAATTTTTATAGACAGTAAAAAAATATAAATATTTTAGTTAAGCTTCTCATGATTTTTGCATATTTTTATACTTCTTGAAGATTTATATTTCAAGGTAAGAACTGCAAATAAAACACCCTCTATATATATTTAGTTTGCTCCTCTGGCACACCCAACCAGACACCCTGTATGCTGCTGTATTTTGACAAGCACTCAAGCAATGCAAATTTTTCTTTTTTCCCTCCTTTTTTTGTGTGTATTTTGTATAAATATTTCGAACTTTTAAATTCATGATGCTAAATGTAAAACTGTTAGCCAGCGTTTGTTTGTTTATGTTCGTATTCAAATTGTGGGCCAAGTTAAAGGTTACAGCGAATATGGCATTAAATGTAAGCCCCAAGTAAAGAGCTTTTACAATTTTTTTTTTATTTTTTACTTTTGCTTTCGCATCAGAAAATAACTTATACGCAATGCTGAACATAAAATTTTTGCCACATTTTCCAACTGGCGGATGGCAATGAAAGTGTTGGCCTTGGCTTAACTCGCACACTTCTACTCCAACTCCGTTTGTAATGGCAGCCCGGGGCCAAAGAGAGTTCTTTCTGGCATGGCAAACGTAAAGGATAATGCACCGAGTTACACCTCTATACCTTAGCATTATGGAAAATATCCTGCCACATTGAATATTCTCTGTGCAGCTGTGGGGGCGCGTACACACCTTACCTTGTTAGGGTTTACAGCAAAGTGAGTTCTGCATTGGACAAGCGGAAATTGCCGCAAGTTGTTGATGTTAAAAGCGCCGCTGTGGCACAGTGGAATAACAGACACTTAAGTGGCATACAGAAATTTGAAGCAGATGTTATGATAAACAATTGTTAATCATTTCTTAATAAATGTGTAAGTTCTGGAATAATAGCTGAGAGAAAATTGATTAAATTTTACTAAGGTTTTGCAGAGGTTTGTCAACTAGAAATTGTATTTCTCTGTAGAGTTGTAGTAAAGAAATTTGTTGAAACTCAATAAACTCGTAGCTTGTCTTGGTTTTGTTAATATTATTTTCTATAAGTGAGAAACAAAGTCTTTTATTAAATATTTCTATTCATATTCCATAAGTTCAATTAGGTTTGTACGCTTTATATACCAATTTAAGATCCGTGATTAAATCCAATTGCTTGGTACCACTGTGCTTTGTTTCTTGGCTGCAATTTGTTTGCTTGGGCTTTGATATCATAAGGTCTAGGCGCTTGTTGCAATTGCATTTTACGTTGGAAATCAAATCAAAGTTTCATGAATTGACTATATTTTGTAGTTCTATTAAATCCCAAATGAATTTACAGCACAAATTTAAGCTCAGTGCAGCAGTTGCCAAGTAATTACAACTGAGAAGAATTCCTAAATAAAAACGAAATTACATTTAAATTTACTAAATTACTCTCGTTTATTTCATCATATTTTTTGTTCGTTTTGTTGTCGTTGTTTGCACTTAACATTGCTAACAATTTAATGTTTATATTTGTAGATTTATTAGAGTTTATAATAAATTAAATAATTAGTAAATTCAATTGAACTAAAAACATTTGCTCTCGCAACTCTCTTTCATTTTAACATAACAACAATTTGCCTATGAAAATTAACAATTGATTATTATTATTATTAATATTATTAATAAATTATTAAAATGAAATGCCTTCAGTTTTTAGTTGAATCAAAGAATTAAATTGGCGCACAAAAAACAGCATCTCATCAAATAAACCATATAATAAATAATCAATAAATAAATAAATAAATAAATAAATACGCTTACAGAGTAAAAATAAATATGCCTTAAACTATTATTGCATATTAGGCTTACAAAATTCGATATACAAATATTTGTAAACAATAATAAAACACATTTCAGACTAATTTTAAACATACAGAAGAAACAGTTGACAGTTTGACAGCCACTGTGACATGCGTGGACTGCCAAACTGTAATTGCTCAGTTTTAGTTCATTTAAGGACTATTTTTTGTTCGTTATTTGCAAATTAATCAATTAAGCTAATGAAAGTGTATGAAGAATGGATCGAGGGGGTAGTGTAGAATGCGACGTTCGAATTATAATGTTATTTGGAATTGTACCGAATTACAATTCACCCACAAGCAACAGTTGCTTGCCTTCCTGCCTGTAGGTGTAATCCGGCACAGATTCGCTTGTTTTTTGTTGCTCTAACTCTACTTCTATTTACAGTACGCTGTTATGCCTTGGCCTTGTGGATGAGGGGGGAGGGGGTTTTGTGAGGGCGGGTTCTATTTAACACCCGTTATGCTGCGCAACCAGGGCTTGTAGAATGTTGTACGCATATAGACGCCAGGCAGATAAGGCGCCGCACACTTGATGCCATGGGAAACAGTGCCGGCTAACTCGTAGCGTCCATCCGGACGTTGCAGCACCAAAGGACCACCGCTGTCACCCTGTTAACAAACAAGTTTAGTTTGGTTTTTCTTTGAAAACTTTCCAAATTGCACTCACCTCGCAGGAGTCCTTCTGGCCATTGGCATAGCCGGCACACAAAAAGGAGCCAAGTATCTTTTTATTGTGGCCAGCCGTATGGAACATCTCCTGGCAAACGCTGTTCTCAATAATTGGCACCTGTTGCGTGCAAGAAAGTAATTAAAAGTTTTTAATCCGGTAAATGGCATGGCCAACGCCACTAATAGCGCTGCACTTTGCTTTGGGGAATTTCATGTTGGCGTACATACCTGCACCTCCTGCAGCACTGAGGGCACACCGCCGCCATACTTGAGACGCCCCCAACCGGTCACTGTGGCCATGCGTCCTGTAAAGTCCGCCAGATCATTTGGCATGCAAATTGGCACTGTAATAACAGTAATTAGTTTGAATAAAATGTTGCATAAATTGTTGGAAATATTTCAAAGTAATATTGGCGAATGGAAATACTTAAAAGCGACTTTAAGTAGCTTTAATTAGAATGCTAATTTGTAATTATGCGTTAATTACAGCTGAGGCTATTAACTGTAAGCCAAAATCTTTGTCTATTCCTTACCAATATGCGTATCAAACTGCACGGGACTGTCCATTTCGAGTAGAGCCAAATCGTTCTCAAACGTTGCCGGATCATATTGACGATGCACTATAACGCGCTTCACATTCTTTGTGATGGGACGCTTGCTCTCCAGATCACCAGAGATGTCAAATTCACCCATGACAGCAACCAAAGAGGCCAAGAAGCTGAAGAAGTAAAGTAGAATTAGCAAGGAATATGAAGAGAGAAGAAAGAGAGAAAAACTTACCCCGGCTGACAGTGAGCAGCGGTGATGACGTAGCGACTTGTAATTAGAACGCCGCCACATTTATTCTTGGTGAAGAGACCCAGCCAGGTGGATTCACGGACTAGGACTTGCCAGGGAAAGGCGCCAAATGTGGAGCCTTTGCCGCCAACAATGCGACCAGATTTGACATGTGGACGTACGCCGCATTCTGTTGATGGGGAGTGAAATGTGAGGTTAGGAGTAGGGAGTGTTCACAAAGCGAGAGAGTGAGAGAGACAGCGAGAGAATACACAAAATGAGCGAGATAGCTAGTGTCAAAACTGACAGCTAGTGAGATAATAATAAAAGGGAAGCATAGAACTCAGTATAATGCTGTTTGTTTGTTTGTTTGTTTGTGGGATGGGGAAAAACGACTCTAAATGGATGCACAACCGGTGGGCGGTGGGCGGTGGGGGTTGGGTAGGTAGGTAGGTAGGTAGGTAGGTAGGTAGTTTAGGGGTTAAGGGGTAAAGGATTAACTAGAACTAGAGCTATGTGACTATTCAGTGGCGATCAATGATGACGTTTCCTGTGAACAGGCCGTTTGCGGCGGCGTGCTATATTTTGTTGTCGTTGTGGAATGATTGAGATGCAAGCGAAGGGGTTGTGGATCAACATATTTGGATTTTTATTGGGGGGAATGTTTGGATAACGAACGTTATATATGTATAATGTGCATGAATTATTAGGAACAAGAGAGAGAAAGAGAGAAAACAAGAAAGAGTGAGAGTGAGAGAGACAGTAGTTGTTTGTTTTTTTGGGGTCTATGCTTTTGTTTATGCTTCAATCACTCCAACACTTACGTATTTTGCGTCCATTCGTACCGCCATAGGAGCTAAGTGTCGCATCCTGATCAATTTCATTATCATGTGGGTTTGGATTCACATCTTCCTCGTCCTCTTCATCCACTATCTCATCATTGGCGGGTCGCGTTGTTGTCTTCACGGTGCTGGTAATACGTTTTGTGGGTTTCTTTGAGCTGGGACGGCGCGTTGTTGTTGCAATTGTGGTGCGACGTGTCGCCACTGGTTTGCGTGTGGTGCTCGTTGCCGAAGTCTTTTTATTTGGCGTCTTGGTAGACACACGCGTCACAGGTTTCTTTGTGGTTGCCCTGGGCTTCACTGTGGTCGCTAAACGCACCGGTTTGCGTGTGGTTTTGCGGTTTACATTACCACCATTAACAGTGCCCGCCGCATAGGTTGATGCTGTATTATT
>JBAMCO010000334.1:0-10617 GCA_037075125.1 Hirtodrosophila caputudis | reverse complement strand
GTCACTAAAGTAGTTGCTATTAACGAAAGTAGCAAATTAAAGGATAATCGACGACGCGAAGCTGCTGCTGTCGACGACGAAGATATAGAGCGCAATGCAGCACGCGATGCTGTGCTGCGTAAGCGTATACCCAAACTGAAGGGTAATGAGAATCAACAAGGCAGCTCTAACTCACCACGCAGCGATGGTGAACCCAGATATGAAGATCAACAACAATCGTCGCAGGCGAACACTGAAAAGTCACAACCACCACCTGTAGCAGCTAAGCAGATTAAGACTAAGCGCGATGGCAAACGCCGTAAGCCCAGCAAGTGGGGCGAACAGGTGGATCCGGCAGCGGCGCAACGTGCTGCCTGGCAATTGGCCCAGAATAATAACAACAACAATAATAACAATAACAACAGTAATAAGCGTATGGGACCAGCAAATGTTGGTGCTGGCAGCTTTCGTGGTATGCCCTGGCAGCATCCGCCATTAGTTATGGCACAAACCGCAGTACCACCACCACCACAACCACCATCTATGCTGGCTATGCCACCTGTGCCACCGGTGACCATAACCAAGGCAATTAATTCGCTGGACAATCCTATGGCAGATGTGGTCCGCAGTATAACAATTGATGGTGGCAGTAAAGAAATACGTTTTTACAATCAGGTTGCCATCATTTTTATGGACGGCGATGAGCCGCATGAGATCGGCTTCCAGCATGGTCAGCGCGCTATATATATTGATCACAATGAGCCGCTTGCGCTGAACTTTAACGATGACTATAAGCCTTTCCAGCTGGATGGACAACTACATCGTATACGTTTTGGCCATCCATCGCGTGAATTGTACATCGATGATCATTGGTATGAGATCTACTTTGGTGGGCCTCCCGTTTCACTGCCCATTGGCAACAAGTTGCATGTGCTGAAGGCGGAGGGACCGCCACCCAATGTAGATATAGGACGTGTGCGTCTTGATCTGGTTGTCGGTAAAATTAACATGATTGTTGATGCCCATACAATTGTGCCACTCTTCCTTGACGGCCGACAGCAGACGTTCCTTTTGGGCGCTGAACAGCATTCGCTGCAGTTTGTGGATAGTTTCTTGTATGCCTTGCTCGATGGACAGCTACAAAAGCTAGAGTATGGTGGGCTTCCCAAGAGTATGAAGCTAAATGGTGGACGGAATTGTTTTATACGCTTTGGTACGCTACCCAAGGGTGTACAAGCGGGCAAGACACATGTTCAGGATATGGTGTATATCAAAACAGATGCGCCAGAAGAGGCTCCGCGACCACCGCCACTGCCAGTGCCAGTGACTGCTCCAGTGCCAGCAGTTGTGCCACTCGAACAAACACCAATAGCGTCTAATGCTGCAGCGCCAGCAGTGCCGCTACCTGTGGCTGCAGCTGCGCTAAGCAATCTGAACATTGATGAGCTCTTCCAGAAGCTTGTTTCATCTGGAATAATTGGCGGTCCTGTCGCAGCTCCTGTTATTAACAGCACCAGTACAGTAAGTGTGCCTGCTGTAGACGCCACGACATCGAGTACCACCAAAGATGCTGTGCCTGCGGTGACGCCCATGCCCGCCGCACCGCCCACTGAGCCCATTAAACGCATTGATTTAAATAAACCGGATACAATCAAGACCCGACAGTCGGCTGTGATAGCCACATTGTATTTGGGCATGCAGTGCAGCAGTTGTGGTGTGCGTTTCCCGCCAGAGCAGACCATTAAGTATAGTCAGCATTTAGACTGGCACTTTAGACAGAATCGGCGCGAGCGTGATTCTACACGCAAAGCGACATCCCGTCGCTGGTTCTATGATCTCAATGATTGGCGCCAGTATGAGGAAATAGAAGATGTGGAAGAGCGCGAAAGGAACTTTTTGGAAGCACAGGGCCAACAGATGGGCCCAGATGCCAATGATGATGTTTCACAACAACGCTCAGTGGACTCACCAGTGCCCAGCTGTGCCGCGGGCACAGATGATGTTGATCGCTGCTGTGACATGTGCCACGAGAAGTTCGAACAGTTTTATAACGAGGAACTGGAGGAGTGGCATCTGCGATCGGCCATACGTGTCGATGAAAAGATATACCATCCGCTGTGCTATGAAGACTATAAGAGCTCTTTAAATCCCCCTGCGCCAATTCTCGGTGACGCCACGGCCAATGGCGATGTAGATATGTTGAACGTTAGCGATGATAATGCTATGGATACCCTTATTAAACTAGAGGATGATT
This sequence comes from Hirtodrosophila caputudis, assembly GCA_037075125.1. Classification (NCBI taxonomy): domain Eukaryota; kingdom Metazoa; phylum Arthropoda; class Insecta; order Diptera; family Drosophilidae; genus Hirtodrosophila; species Hirtodrosophila caputudis. The sequence goes on along the minus strand of JBAMCO010000334.1, from coordinate 8,384 downwards.
CTGGTAAATGAATATTAACAAATTCTATATATATATATACTATTTCTTACACATTGTATCTAAAATGCTGTCAACTGTTCGGTTCACAGTTCCTCAACCCAGTCTAACTGATCTCTGTCAGAATTGTGAATATATCAAACTGTACGATTCGGGTTTAAGTTGATTATTTGATCTTTAATTTAAATTGCAATATCTTTAAAATTTTGTTAAAAAATAAAATCATAAATAAATACTTATAATATTATTCTTAACCCTCACAGACGATGGTAGAAAACCATCAAGCACACTGTTAGACGATGATGACGATGATGTCATTGTGCTGCCAAATGAAGAGCCAAGCGTCACAGAAATTGTAGATGATGATGATGATGAACCTGTGCCAGTCCCCGTCTTAGTAGGGGAAACAGAAAATGAGTCGCAAAATGAGAAGTCAACTACAAGCACAGTGGCTAACACCACCGAAGAAAATGAGCAGCTGCAGCAGGAGAAAAATAAGGATAATGAGGTAAAACTGTCTCAAAAGGCAGACAAGGCTAATGAGTTAGATGTGGACGTAGAGATACAGGAGCCAAACATTCCCTTTACCGATCTGGACACATATGTAGAGAAAGAGCCACTCCCTATGCTTAATATCAAAATTAAAGAAGAACCTAAAGATGATGATGAAGATGAGGACGATGGCTTTGAGGATGTTGGCACAGTAGTGCCATTTTTGCCACTACCAGAAGATGAGATATCCATTAATAGTAGTGGTAAGTATTGCATTTGATCATATATTATATATATACATATATTTATTACTTTTATTCTTAATATCAGAAACGCAAACCCAAACTATAGACTCTTCCGCTTCGCCCGCAACTCTAGATCGGCCAGCGTCGGTAGCATCGCTACCCGTGCCGGCTAATGAGGATGAACTGGAATTAGAGCTGGTAACAAATGAGGCTGATTTGAATGGTGAGAATCCACAGGAGACACATAATCTGAGCGCAGTGGGCCCGGCGCCGGCGTTACCTTTGGCTAGCATAGTTAATAAAATAAAAATAAATATCACTAAGAATACAAGTAGTAATAGTCATAATAGTGCCTCAACAACAACAACGGCGACATCAACAATGGACTCGCAAGTGTCGGCAATTAGTGTCATTGGCGGCTCCGGAACTGCCGATGTGCAACAGCAACAGAACGTAATCCAAACAATTTCAACGATTCCAGTGCTGTGTGGAGGCAATACATTTGTGCCCAAAATAGCCACCAGCAGTTCCACAAATGCGCCACCCGCTAACATTAGTTCCATATCTGTTATTGGTAGCAGTTACGGCAGCAGCAACATTAACAACAATGGTGCAACGCGCTTGCCAACAACATCGACATCATCTGCTGCTAACAGCAGCAGTGGTGCAACAACTGCAACAGCAGCAGCAAAATCATTAACTCCACCGCCTGCCGCCGCAGTCGAAGTTGAGCCAGAGCCTGTTATTGAACTAAAGCCGGCGCTACGTAATGTGACGCTAAAGAAGACAAAAAAAGTAGAAAATGGTGTTGAAACATCAGGTCTGTGCTCTTTAATGTAAAAAGAGACACGCCAAACACATGCATATAATTCCTATTCTCATTTACATTTTAATTAGCTATTTAAACCAATTTATTTTAGAACGTTACTTAGTTGTAGACAATTTACAAAAAACAAAAACGCGTGATCGATACGCGTTTTTGGTTCTCTGTAGGTACGTACCCCTCCATATACAACAACAACGCCTGGGCAGCGCAAAGGACGCGACACACTTAATTTATTTTTATTTAAAATTGCAAATAAAAAGAATAAATTTTACACAAAGAAAAAAACAAAACGTATACATATTTTGTGATAATTTTTATAACACTTGAGAATAAATTCAGTTACACAAATCGAGCTAAATTCATTATATCATGTAATTATGTGCGTCTGCTAAATTTGAAACAATAAATGAAAGCTGAATTAATCCCAATCTATTTTACTTATTTTATCTTTATATTAATATTAAAATATTATTATTTAAGATATTCAGTAATTTTAATAAACGCACTACGTACACACTACAAGAATCAACTTGTTTTATTGAATTAAAGTTACAGTTATATTTTTAAATTTCACCGCCATTATAGTGCTGTGAAGTAATGAAAAAATTAGTACGCTATAGTACAGTATATTTTAGTATCTACTGTCTATAGCACCGAACTTTTGCACGGAACAATGAACTTTCGATAGGTGTCGAACAGCTGTTATTTGCAAAAATTGACTAAAAAATCCTAAACGCATTATACTATGCACGTGGGCCTGTTTAGCGTTTAAATCTGTTAACTTGGATTGTAAAATTTAAAAAATGTCTTCATCGTTTTTTCTGAAGCCAGGCGCCGCCAAACTAGCTAAAAAACGCAAGGTAAGCAAGTGCCCTGTCACGAATAAACGTAAAATTCATCACACACTCATATCCATAGAATATTGCGACGAAATCCAAAAGCAGTGGAAAACCGGGAAGAAAAACGCAAAATGATTCAATTCCGAGGCCAAAACAAAAACGTGCCAAGGTGGACGATGAAGAAATTGCTAGTGACGATGAGGAATATAACAGTGATGGGGGTGGAAATGCTTTGGTCTTTTCAAGCGACGAGGAGGAAAAAGAAACACCACAGGACAAACGCTTGCGCCTGGCCAAACAATATCTGTCGGAAATTGAAAGACAGGAAGCGGAGCGTGCTGAGGATAATGAATTAAGTCAGACTATTGAACAACGTCTCAAGACTGAGTATTTAGATAGTGTTGGAAAACTGCGTCGCAATATTGCCAGTGGTGTTAAATCGTGTACAATTCAAGCCGTTTTCAAGCACAAGATTCATCACACGCCTTTATGTGCACTGGCGCTCAGCACGGATGGCAAATTTTTGTACACTGGTGCTAAATCACAATACGTGCTCAAATGGTGCACGGAGAGTGGTAAGGTGCTGGATAAATGTGATGTGTTGCCGCATCGTGAAGAGCCTGAGACGGGCAAGAAACGTAGATCGCATGTTATTGCTATATGCCTGTCCACGGATATGAAGTTTATGGCACTAGCAGAAGGCGGTCCACACATACAAATCTGGTGTCCGCAAACCATGAAACATGTGAAAACGTTTAAGGGCCACAGGGATAATGTTTCGGCATTGGTATTTCGTAAGGGCACACACGAGCTTTATTCAGCGGCCAAAGATCGTTCGGTGAAGATTTGGTCTGTCGATGAGATGGCCTATGTAGAGAGCTTGTAAGTAATAGCTTTTATTAATTTCAAAGTATACATTAACCGGTAATGCCTTGCAGATTTGGTCACCAGACTGGTGTTACAAGTATTGATGCACTGAGTCGAGAACGTGCTATTACCGCTGGCGGTTCCGATTGTTCTTTGCGTATTTGGAAGATTACAGAAGAATCGCAGCTGATTTATAATGGACATCGAGATAGCATAGAGTGCGTGAAATTAATGAATGACGAACATTTCGTTTCCGGTGGCGTTGATGGGTAATTGTTAATATTACAAATGCTAATTATTGAGTTTTTTAAGATTTTGTTTTGGGTGTCTATTTACAGTGCAATCAGCTTATGGAGCGCCTTGAAGAAGAAGCCAATTTGCACCACGCAATTGGCCCACGGCAAAGGCACGAATGATGTTGCGAATTGGATAACAGCCATTGCCGTTGTGGTCAATACAGATCTAGTAGCAACAGGTTGGAATAAATTTCAAGGTTGTAATTTTCAAATGTAAAATTAAATTCTATTTGGTTCTTAGGATCGTGCGACGGGTGCGTTAGGATCTGGCAAACTAATCCAAATGCGAGAAAACTTCAACAGATTCATAGCATATCCATTACGGGCTTCATAAATGGTCTGACTTTCAATGCTGATGGCACAAAGCTGTATGTGGCCGTAGGTCAAGAACATCGCTTGGGACGTTGGTGGAGGCACAAAGATGCCAAAAATAACATAGTTGTAGTTGACCTAACGTTACAAAAAAACAACCAGCAAGTAAGATAAATATAAGTTTTAAAGTTATTTGTAAAAAAAATCATCGTGTATGTTAATAAAACATAAACTAAACAAGAACAGTGCGTATAAAAATAACATTGATAAACCCAGTATACCCTTATCGGCGTATAGAAACAGCAAATTATGAAGACCGATAGGTTTAATGTTATCACCAAATTGAGCTCGATATATTCAAACAAAAAGCTGGAGGTCGGCCGATAGGTTGTGGTTACAAAACAACAGGCAAATAAAATGTTAAGGAAACCCGGCGGTGGTCTTTTCGACTATTTTAAAACGGAGAATGGACGTAAACTTGTATTTTACGCGGCAGGAACAACCACAATTGGCCTGTTTGTGGCCAACTTTGTGCCACATACATTTGGACTGACGCATTACTGCGACTTTGTGCAATGTTACCAGTGAGTGAGGAATGCCGACAGCATGGTTCTATGTTTACCAATGTCTTGATTTATTGTAGAAATGGTATTAAACGCGATGTGCCGGAAACAGTAATGCAGCGTGTAAATCAGGCAATGGAAAAACTGGATATGGATCCACGTTTACGGAAGTTTGTGCAACCATTTACTGTTTTTGGTTTCGATCTCTTTCAAGCGGGCACTACAAATTTCCGCCATGGCGGCGCCCTAGGAATTCCTGTGAATTATGCCTACGACAATGCGGGCGATATAAAGCGTGCTGATATTCGCTTTCGCACTGAGAAAATTGATTGGAACTCAGAGAACGGTAAACTGCTGGAACAGGCAATAGTCTTGACCGAAGATGAACAGATTTTTGGACTGAGCAAGGCCATACTACAGCTTCAAACACATCGCGTTTTACTGAACTCCATATTTCCCAGTATAAGCTTCCTTATGGTCTATGCCATTGGGCACTTTTTGAATCTGCGTCTCAATCTGTTTGCACGCCATGGCAGCGTAAGTTAATTGAAATTTTTTTAATAAATTTAACTGTTGCCAACTTGTTCACTTGTGCTTTACAGATGCGTTTTGTCTTGTACAACATTTTGGGCTTGTTTGGTATTGGCAGCTGGTCCTTCATGAAGGACTTCAATCAGGTAGCAACCGACGCTGATATTGATAAGAAGCTGGCCACATTGGGTCCACAATTTGTTTCCGCCGGCGTCAGCTACTACGACAAGCATCTAAAAAAGAACATTGCCTTGCGAAACCTCATTGGAGATAATACTTATACCGCCTTGGGCAACGAGAACTACTTGCTGCGTCAAAAATCTATGCCACTGACTGCTCGCAAATCCTTTTTTGAGGAAAAATGGCAAGAACTACAAAATAAACAGACGCAATCATCGGCAAACCAATAAATGTAGGATAACTATAAATCAGTTACACATCTGTTGATAAAATAAATAATACCAAAAAATGTCCAAACATCTACTTAATAATTCTTACTATATCTATACAAGTACCCCGACCTCCTACAAGCGGACTTCATTCACAATATTCAATCGTGGCTGCCTCGTAGTCCTGCTACCAGACAACCGATTCGATTGAACCGAAACTGTTTCAGAATGACATTACATCTTTTTGGATTATCGTACTGCGCCACATGTGTTGAGCTACGCATCAACACCATCTGAATGCGTTCGCAAATACATTTCAGCGATTTCTCAATTTGCGTGGAATCCGCCTCGCCCTTTATAACGTTCATTATAGAGATCGAACACCTCATCCTACAACTTTTCGCACTGGCAAAATCTATATGCGCCGCCACCACGCTAAGATAAATAGAACAAATAAACTAATTTTTTTATTTTTGTATCTTTTGATAACATATTTATTCCATTTAATATATAGTTGAATGATTAAATTGACTAGCATCGTGCGGCATGGAATAAATAACTGTGCTTAGATTATAATAATATTTGCTTACAATATTTAAAAACTCTCGCCAACAACATCGCTGATTGTGGCCACCAAGCGGCGTGCATGTTCTACGGCACAGGTGGCCGTGACGAGTCCTAAATGTATGCAATATAATTCATAGACGCGTACCTTGCCTGGCGCTAATTTTGGGAAACAAAGCTCAACCAGTTCGTTGTAGTAGTCCATGGGCAGGGCACCCGGCTCTGCTGGTGTCTTATGTCCATTGTTGTTGGCGCCAGCGCCAAAACCAGTAGAAAGGAAATGTTGTTGCAAGTCCAGTGTACACTTTAAGATTCCGCCGGTGGTATCTTCGAACCATAAAAAGTACGAATAATGGAATGTGTGGTCCTTCCACATGATTGTGGTTTGACCCCGTTTCAAATAATGGCGCGTAAACGCAACCATATGCCATAGTTTTGATTTTGGCACCAATGGCGGATCATTTTTGCGCAATTCCGGTGCGAGCATTTGCCCTGACGTGCGATTGACGTACATAAAGTGCACTAGGCCGGGAAAGTCCTCCAAATAAGCATCAATAGAGATATTACGTGCCGCCTTAACAGCTAAAAATTCAGCAAATTCCAGCAGCTTTGCCTCCACAACAGACGCCGCATCGGCTAACTGATCCAGCTGATGATTGCTGGCGCTGTCACAACACGCGAGCGATAGTGTAAATAGTTGCTTCAGCTCCTCGACAAATGCTGGCAAATTGGATTCAATGCGAACAACCATTTCGCGCTCAAAGCTCTTAAAGTACTCGGTGTACATTTTGCGTAAATTCTCCCAACGAGCCGTAAACTTTTTAATGCAATTATCCAGATCTTCATGCTTTTGCTTAAAGTTTCGCTTGAGCGACGCCAATGTCTGGCTAACAAACGATTCTAGGCTGTCATAAGCAGGCTTTAGGGCATCCCCATCAGCCTGCTGCTGCACCGAAACAATCTTCTGCAGCACAAAAAATGTATCGTAAATGGAGCTGGTCAATGGCATGTGGCCATATTCGATCAACTGCAATAACACCTGATGGCTATGCAGACGGGATATATGTACAATGGTAGGCACACAGCCAGAATTAATATCATACGATACACCCTGTAGGAAGACGGCAACGGCACGTTGCGATTTCTGTGATTGCAATGCTCGTGAAAGAATTGACAGGAACAGCAGATCGGCTGGAGCCAATGGTAGTGCCTGTCGTGTGCTGTTAAGTGCCACTAGTTTGTGTGATACCAATAAAACGGCATGTGCCCGTTTTTGACCACTCGTCTGTCGCAGTTGCTCCAGTGCGGCATCCAGTGTCAGGTGTACGGTGCGTTTAAGCTCTGTATTAATTAACAACTTGGGCATTGCCTCCAACAAATAAGCTTGCTCCTCATGCCATAGTTGGGTATCGTAGCAGTTGAGGCATTGCGTCAGCAACTCTAATTGCATGGCACCAGCCTGTGATCCAAACAAATTGGCACCATAACAATAGCGTGTCAACGTCATGGCCACGCCTAGCTGCCTCATCAGTTGTTCAATTTCAACCTGTCCAATTTTCAAAAAGGTGTAGCCCAATAATTCACCAAATGCCATGTTGAGGCCATTCTCGCATTGAAAACTGGCGTAGGCGTTGTCAAATTGACAATGCATAATGCGCTGCGAACTGATGATGGGACTAAAGATTTGCAATAAAATGTTGCTGTCCAGTGTTCCAGATGTCGTTGTACTCCCCACTGGCAGCAAACCCTGTGTAGTGGCTATATTACAGATCTTTTCGGTCAGTCCCGCATTGAGATTCTGGTAGACAACATCGTTGGAGCTGTTGAATACTATTATGCCGTTCATTTTCTTATCTGCGCACATACTGCTGCGACAAAAACAAACGGCGGAAAACAATATACACAATACACACAACAAACAAGTTGTTTGTACCAAGAGTCGATAAGTATTGATTAGCAATAGTTTTGAGTCGATATATCTTGTTATCGACGTTGCGATAATTTAATAAATAATAATAATAAATACTATTATTAAAAGTTGAGAAAGCACATATTTTAGAAATAAAGCTCCCAAAACATAAGTTTATTAACAATATTTCCATTAAAAAGTACCTATAACACATAAAATTCTTGCTATTGCTAATAAGATATAATAGATCGTAGCAGAGATGAATATAATATTTAATATATTATTATTTCACGCGTGAATTTGAGTTAAGATAAGTTAAGATATTATTACATTATTTCCACAGCAGAGAGAAAAATAATTATTTGTGTATAATTATTGACGTTGCAGTCGAATCTGAATATTTTGGCGGCTCCTAGTCGCCACACCACCACAAAACAGAGCTGCTTTGCTTCTTAGAAGTAACATCAACCAGCGACATGATATTACAATATAATATAATATAATATATATAATATATATATATATATATATATATATATATATATATATATAAT
>JBAMCO010000331.1:0-10645 GCA_037075125.1 Hirtodrosophila caputudis | reverse complement strand
ATGGAATTAGTGAAATTATATGTAGGAATTCAATGTCAAAAGTTAATACATAAATTAATGAATATAAATTGTAATTGGGTTTATGTTTTGATCGTAAGTTAATTATGAAATACTAAATTATTATGAATATGGAATATATATCTTGTATTCCTACATTCGAGTACATAGTATGAGCTATCCTTACAAGAATTTTCAGAATTTACTACTAAATTTATTTAAAAATATAAATAAAGTATATATCAAAAAAAGAAAGCAAATTTGCATATCATAACATAACAAATATGTGATATATAACCATCGACATAAGAGACATAGATGACCTATCCCATACTAGAATGTGTCTTAGTCCATTTCTTATGCGACAGGTTTCTTATTTTGATGTTATAACCACAGTTGTGTTAATAGACTATTGTTTATATTGTTTAATTTCAGCATAAATAAAAGTATACTTCAGAAAATTACAACTTTAATTTATTACATAATTATTTAAACCTAATATATAATCACAGTTGTATTAATAGACTATTGTTTATATTGTTAAACAAAAAAAGTCTACTTAAATAATAATAAAAGTATACTTAAGAAAATCGCAATTGTACGCCATTTTGTTCAAAATATATTTAATAAACAATTTAGTTTAGTAATTTTTAAATAAATTTAATGAATTAAATACAACTGTTAGCTTTAAAAGTTTTTAAATATCGCACCGGTTAGCCGAAGCAACGTTTCAACGTTTTACAACACTGACGAAATTTAAAAAGTGTGTACACACTGACAACTTTTCAAGCTAACTGTAAAATTTGCAAATTCTTATTGGTACCAAAAATAAAACAAGCGTAAATTAGTGAAAAATTTAAATATATAGCTAGAGATATTGACAAATTGACAATATATATTAAATATATTATATATATTAAATATATTATATATATTAAATATATTATATATATTATATATTTGTTATATATTTATATTCCTTAACAGATGCTTGGACACACAATTGGCATTCGGGTCCCATAAATTGTTACAACTGCAGCAGTACGGAGGAATGTGCCGCCAGTTCAGGCAGGTTGCACAAATGCGAGAACAACGATGCCCAGAGCTGTGTGGCCGTGTTTGATGCAACAGATGCTGTCGTGCAACGCGGTTGCAGCGATCCTTTGATTGCCACATGCAGTGGCAGTGATGTTAGCTGCTACGAGTGTCGCTCCCACGGTTGTAATAATTTGAAAACCAAGGCAAATCTGATTAATTGCGTGCTCTGTGATGCACAGGATAATGACGACTGCGTCAAGGATATTGAATTGGTTAAGGAAACGCGTCAGTGCAATGAGCAGTGTATGACAGCGCTCTATGCACGCACCACAGATGTGGGTGCTCCGTTGGAATTGGTGCGCACTTGCCTGGATGATCTGGACTATGATGATCGTGAGGCATGCGCCGACGGCGAATTGGAAAATTGTGTGGCATGTAAAGAGCCCAACTGCAACACTGTGGAATTGGGTGTGCGTAGCAGTTGCAATTTTTGCACGGATGCCACATGCAGCCAAGTGGAATCCAGGACTTGCCGTGCTGTCACAGCCAAGGGTCACGAGGAGCAGTGCTTCATCCGTTTGGATGAGTCTGATCAAATTTCCGAATTTGGCTGTGTTAGTCAATACAATGCCAGCGATTTTAAGGTGCTGCAGGGTGAAAAACGTCTCTGGACATGCACCGGAGAAAATTGTAATGTAATCTCAGCCCTGCCCGCCCCACAAAGTTGCAAAATATGCAATTCCCGCACTGATCCCAACTGTGCCATTGCACCGACTTCTTCTCTTTCGTCAACTGTATGTGAGCATCTAACAAACACCGAATGTTATACAATTCTGCGAAACGATGGACACACGGAACGTGGCTGTCTTAGCGATTTGGAGGCCGACGACTTCTTAGAGTGTTCCAGCGGCACCAATGCCACTAAATGCGTCACCTGCAAAGGGAATGACTGTAATGTTAAGGTAAGAGAAAAAGTTGTAAATTATCGAATTTTTAAAGTAAAGCAGAGCGAGAAGTAATGGCTTCCATTCCTGTTCCGTTTGCAGCTGCAACCTGAGGACCGTCTAACTTGTCATGTGTGTGACTCCAGCGACGATGCCAGCTGTGAGGCAGCACCCGATGCCGCCGCACTGTGTGTAGTGCATCAACCAAGGCAGACATGTGTAACCGCCATTGATGGGGATGGCAATACGCTGCGTGGCTGTGGCGACTCCCTAAGCTGTGTCTTCAATGATGATCAGCGTTGTCAGAGTTGTGTCGGCAAGAACTGTAATACGGACAATCTGAGCAGACGTAGCGATGGCATGCCTGGACAGTGGGGTCAACAGTTGCCATTGAAATGCCGCAGTTGCAATAGTATTGAATCTTGTGCCGCCACCACACCGACAGAGGTTACCTGTTCCGGCAGGAATGAGTATTGTATGACTGTGTTCGATGAGGCGGGCAAAGTAACTTCACGCGGTTGTAGCAGGGTTATAGAGGGTGCTCATAGCGCTTATTGTGATGCCAATAAGGGCAAGTGCCACAATTGCAACTCAAATAACTGTAACAATGCCGACTCACTGGACACTTACACTGATTGCGTCTACTGTGATTCCAGCGCGAATCCAGATTGCACGGAAAATGCGCAAGAGGTGAGCTCAAGACGTCAGTGCAATGGTCAGTGTATGACAGCATTAAAACCACGCAATGGCACAGAAATTTACGATGTGGTACGTGGCTGTCTGGATGACAAAGATCCCGAGGATCAAGATAGCTGCGCCTCAGGCTCAGACAGTGAGTGTAAGGCCTGCAAGGGCAACAGTTGCAATGAGGATACGCTCGATGTGGAAGTGCTTAAATGCTATGTCTGCAGTGAAGATTGCGAAATCCCTGAAGTGGCTTCCTGTGCTAATTATAGTCCACAGGATCGTTGCTACTGGCTCTTTGATACTACAACAGCATCAGTTGTCGGTCAGGGTTGTAAATCTAGTTTGGATGCGGATTTCATTGATAAAAATTTCGAAAAGATTAGATTCTGTGAAGGCTCGGAATGCAATACTTTTGGAAATATGCCTCAACCAAATCAATGTACCGTTTGCTCCTCCTTGGATGATGAAAATTGTGCCATTGATCCCAGCAAGATTACACAATTCGCCAGCTGCGCTCAAGTGCCAAATACTGAATGTATGACACGTGTGCTAACAGGTGAGTTTTCATTCCGATCAGCGTGGAATACATTTTGATTAACTTCTTCCTATCAATTCCTAACAATTCAGATGGCTCCACGCAGCGCGGTTGTGTGAGCAGCTTGTCCACCAGTCAGCTTAGGGCCTGCCTGAAGGGTGAGGGCAGTTGTGAGGTGTGCGTGGGCACTATGTGCAACAAGAACATTTATCCGGCTGATCGTCGTCGCTGTCATCGTTGCAATTCCTTAACGGATCCGAACTGTGCCGATGCGCCCAGTGCCACTGGAGTGTGTCCACGCTATCATGCAACTCTAGGCTGCAGCGTTAAATTGGTGGATGACGCCATCTATCGTGGCTGCCAAACAGAGTTCATTTGTGATGATGCGGATAAGCAGTATTGCCGCGTCTGCGACGGCAAGGACAATTGCAATGTTGTCGATTTGCATTCCACTAATATTGGTTATCCTGGAAACTGGGTAACACCACCAATTAATTGCTATACCTGCGTGGGCGATGCCTGTCAGGGCACCAGCTTGGGTCCCCTACAGAAGTGTGCCAATAACAATTTGCAGAATTGTGCAACAGTTTTTGCCGCTAACGGTTCTGTGGTGATGCGCGGTTGCACGGACCAATTGTACGCCGATAAAGAGTTTGGCCAATATTGTGATGAGACACCTGGAAGTTGCAAGTTCTGCAAATCAAGTGGATGCAACGATGCCAAGCAGTTGGACAGCTACACGGATTGTGTGTTCTGCGATGGTTCCAATCAGGCCGAGTGTGTTCGCAATATTGACAGCATTACACGCACCGTCTCCTGTCAGGGCAACTGTTTCACCGGACTCTATCCACGTTCCAGGACAGAGAACGACTCGCCATTGGAAATGGCACGCGGTTGTCTAGACGACTTGGAATATGATGACAGGCTCGCTTGTGCTGCAGGTGATTTGGATAACTGTGTGTCCTGCACTGGTGAGGCCTGCAATAAGGACGAAGTGCCAACGGAACGTCTCAGCTGCAATTACTGTGCCGATGCGGAATGCACAGAAATAAGTGCCCACATCTGTACCGCATATCGCAGCAGTGATCAGTGTTATATTCATGTTGGCGATCTTTCTATCGAAAGTATGGGTTGTGCCAGTGATCTGTCCAGGTCGTTCCTTCAGTCGAATCGCCGTGATCTATATCTTTGCAGTGGCGACAATTGCAATGTTAAGGATGTGCTCAACACACTGGGCCTTGCATGCAACATTTGCAACTCCACCCAATCCGCAAACTGCATTAACGGATCTCCTGTTACATCTGCCGTCTGCCAGCATTATTTGCACCCGGAATGCTATACGCATATAACTGAAGGTTAGTACCAAAGACTTCGGGATTAGATTTGTAATTTATAACTATTTGACATTTTTCCTCCTGCCACAGATGGCGTTGTGGTGCGTGGTTGCATCATGGACACAGACGATGATCTCTTTGACGAATGCAAGAGCGATGGTAGCACCACCTGTGAGGTTTGCGACTCTAATGGCTGCAACAAAGAAGTGTATCCAAAGGACTGGCAGAGCTGCTTGCGTTGCGACTCCAGAACCGATGCCAACTGTGAAAAGAATCCAGCCAGCTATACCAGTTACTGTCCCATCTATGAGTCTGGCGATGCCTGTGTTAGTAGCCTGGAACAGGGACGTACGCGTCGCGGTTGCCAGTCGGAGATCTATTGCGATGCCAATCAACTGGCAAATTGTCGCATTTGCTCGGGCAAGGACTGTAATACAGCGGATCTGGCGAGCGGATACATTGGCGAGCCGGGCAAATGGCAGGATTTGCCACTAAGTTGTCTGGTTTGCTCAGATCTGGCAAGCTGTGCCAGCGTTACAACGCCAACCACCTGTGAGGGCAACAATAAACAGGTCTGTTCAACGGTATTCAATGCTGATGGCCAGGTGATAGCACGTGGCTGCAGCGACAGCATCCTTATGGATCATGCGGACTATTGTGAGGCAAATGTGGGCAAATGTCCCAAGTGCAAGTCGAATGCCTGTAACAATGCCAACAATTTGGACACCTATGTAGAATGCTATAACTGTGATGCTGACCAGGATGCCAGCTGCGCCTTTGACAAACCCACGCAGACGCGTCAATGCCAGGGCCAGTGCATGACGGGCATGTATCCGCGTAGCTCCGCATGGGATTCGGCACTGTTGCCAACACGCGGCTGCCTAGATGATCTGGAGGAGGCAGATCGTGATCTGTGCGCTGCCGGCAATCATGCCAATTGCACAGCTTGCACGGGATCTCTGTGTAATGACGGTAATATTATTGAACCCCCCCAGCTATGCTATGTTTGCAAATCGGCCGAGTGCGACGACATGGGAGTAGACAAGTGTGTGGCGTATAGGGAGAAGCATCAATGCTATTGGGGAATGGATGACACGGGTATCATTGCCATGGGCTGTGCCAGCGACTTTGAAACACAAGTGCTCAATGAGCTGGTTGCCCAGAAGCGTCTGTGGCTCTGTGAAGGCCAAGAATGTAATGATCCCAACCATATGCCACTGCCGACTTCATGTCTTCAGTGCAGTTCTTTGGATGATCCACGCTGTGCCACCAATCCCAATCAACTGCTCTCCACAGACATTTGCTCCCAGCTGCCGTACACACAGTGTGTTACACGTATTGATGCAGCAGGCACAACAACACGTGGCTGCCTGGCCAATTTGGATAGCCAAGAGTTCTATGGCTGTTTGACTGGCTCTTCAGAATACTGCCAGACTTGCACCGGCAGTAATTGCAATGGATTGAGCGTTTACCCGGCGGATCGTCGTCGTTGCCATCAGTGTAACTCTGCTAACAACGAGAATTGTGCTAGCTCACCCCAGAGCAGCACTGTGTGCCCCATATTTGATGCCGAGGATAGTTGTGTGACCAGTCTGAGCCAGGGCATAACCTATCGTGGCTGCAGCTCCAGCATGCGCTGTGACAATCCTAGTGATTCGAGCACCTGTCGCGTTTGCAGTGACGCTGATGCCTGCAACACCGTCGATTTGGAGCGCTTGAATGCCCATGGCTCTCCAGGCACATGGCAGGAGGTACCCATCAGCTGTCACACTTGTGACAATGCCGACGATTGCAAATCTGGCGGTGGTGAACTGGAAAAATGTGAGGGAACTGACAATTGTGTGTCCGTATTTGACAAAGACGGTGTGGTCACTTCACGTGGCTGCTATAATGCTTTGGACACAGAAACGGGCAGCTATTGTGATGGCGCTCCCGACAGTTGTCCACGCTGCAACTCCAATGGTTGCAATGTGGCCGACAGCTTGGATGATTATGTGGAATGTTTGGTGTGTGACTCCAGTGTAAATCCAAATTGTGCACGTGATGTGACAAAGATTAGCAAGACACGTCAGTGCCACAAGAGCTGCTTGACCGCCTTCCGCAATTTGTTCGACGAAACTACCGATCCCAGTTATGCTCTGGTGCGCAACTGTTACGATGACATGGAAGCAGAGGATCGCGCCACTTGTGGCACGGAAGCCAACAAATTGTGTGCCAGCTGCTCGGATGGCAAATGCAATACGGACGATTTGGTAGCCACACGTCACAGCTGCTTAAGCTGCCAGGGCAATGAGTGCCAGGATGCCCAGCCAGCCAGTTGCGCCAACTATCGGGAGAAGGATCAGTGCTACATTCAGTTCGATGAACATCGCTCCGTGGTCGCTCAAGGCTGTCTCAGTGAATATAGCCATGGCGATATTTATTTGTTGCTGCTCGGCAAGCGTCTGCTGACCTGTGAAGACAATGATTGCAATACACTGGAGTCGTTGTTGGAACCACAAAGCTGTGTGCTCTGCAACTCGCGCACGGATCGCAATTGCGCCGTCAATCCTGATGGTGTTACCAGCGAAACCGACTGCAAATGGACAGGATTCCCGGAGTGTTATTCGCGAGTATTATCGGATGGCATCACAGAACGCGGTTGCTTGTCCAGTTTGGAGGCCGATGAGTTCTTGGGCTGTTACAATGGCACAGCCGACAGTTGCAGCTCCTGCCTGGGAGACAATTGCAACAAGCAACTGTATCCCGCGGATCGTGTCTCTTGCCACATTTGCAACTCGGACAGCAACAGCAATTGTCAGTCAGGACCCAACAGTCTGGCCCTTTGTCCCCTCTATGTAGAGGGAGATTCGTGTGTGACCAATTTGCGCAGTGGCGTCACTTACAGAGACTGCGCCAGTTCCCTAAGCTGCGAACCCAACTCCAAAACCTGCGTCATTTGCCAGGGCGATGGCTGTAATGTGATCGATTTGTCCGGCAACGACGATGACAACCACGGCAAATGGCAGGATCTGCCCTTGACTTGTTTAACTTGCGAGGGTGCGGCTTGTCAGCAGGAGGACATCGAGAGTGAGCGCTGTGCGGATAACAATGAGCAGGATTGTGTGACCGTATTCAATGAGGCTGGCGTT
Organism: Hirtodrosophila caputudis; assembly: GCA_037075125.1. Classification (NCBI taxonomy): domain Eukaryota; kingdom Metazoa; phylum Arthropoda; class Insecta; order Diptera; family Drosophilidae; genus Hirtodrosophila; species Hirtodrosophila caputudis. The sequence goes on along the minus strand of JBAMCO010000331.1, from coordinate 2,979 downwards.
GTGACTCGTCGCGCCTGTGAGGATGTAATTGCGAAGGACACAACGGTTGCCGGATATTGTGCAAATAACGCTGCCAAGTGTCCAGTTTGCAAGTCAAATGACTGCAACAACGCCACAGCCGAAACACAATACAATAGCTGCATCTACTGTGACGCCTTCAAGGACAGCTCCTGTTTGTGGGAACCGACGAACGCCAAACACAAGCGTCGCCAGTGTCAAGGTGATTGCATGACAGCGCTCTACGGCAGCGCTGAGGCTGGCTTGGATCTAATACGCACTTGTTTGGATGACAAAGAGCCGGCAGATCAATTGACCTGTGCGAATGGCAAGGATAAGAACTGCATCGCCTGCTCGGGTGAGGCTTGCAATGAACAGAACGTACCTGCAGATCGTATGAGCTGTTATCACTGCGACAACGGCGACTGCGAGGACCCCACAACACAGCTTTGCGAAATTTACAAGCCGAACGATAGTTGCTTCACCTGGGTGGACGAAGAGAACAGCATCAAGCAATTGGGCTGTCTGAGCTCTTTCCGCAATCAGGAACTGGAAAGTGTCATCAAGACGAAACGCATTGCTGTCTGCCAGGGTGAGAACTGCAACGTGCCACAGCTGCAAGCACCCGTCAAATGTGCTGTCTGCGATTCCCGTGAGAATCCCGCATGTGCCACCACGCCCCAAGCTGTGGACACCTTCAAGACATGCAGCCAACTGCCACATACGCACTGTGTCAGCAAACTAGAGGACGGTAAGTTTACCTACCAATCAGACTTGGCTTCATATTGTCAGAATCTGTACCGATTCTTCCCCAGAACTTTTCCATGCTGTGTTATAATATCCAATATGGTTTTTCTTTACAGATGGAGCCACAATACGCGGCTGCCTTTATGACTTGCCGCAAACACAATTTGCCGACTGTCTGCTGGGCAATGATGGCAACTGCGAAGTGTGCACCAAGGATGGATGTAATCGCGAGGTAAAGAAACATTCAAATCCGACTTAAAAATCACACTTAAACCCTTCCTGCTTTCAGATCTATCCAGCTGATCGTCAGCTGTGTTATACGTGCAGCTCGGCGGACGATAGCAACTGTGAATCGAATCCCAGTGAAACTTCTGCCTGTGCTTGGTATGGGGAAACGGAAACCTGTCAAACCCAGTTGAATAACAGTGTGACAACACGTGGCTGCAAGAGTTCCATTGGCTGTGATGCTAACGATTATCGCAATTGTCGCAACTGCGTTGGCAGCGAATGTAACGCCATTGATTTGATGCATCGTGTGGATGACGGCCTGCATGGATTGTTCCAGCCGTTGCCCTTGAAGTGCCACACCTGCGCGGGAGAACATTGCCTCAGCTCTTTGGGTCCAGCGAAACAATGTACATTGAATAAGGATCAAGATTGTAAGACCGTGTTTGAGCAGGATGGCAAAACCGTGCGCAGACGTGGCTGTGCCGATGATGTGGACGATTATGAGGATCGTTATTGTCGCAACAATCCCGAGCTGTGTGTCATCTGCAAGTCCAATGAATGTAATGATGCTTGGGACTTGGCTGAATTCACCAGCTGTGTCTTTTGCGACTCCGAAACGGATGGTCAGTGCGTTACCTATCCGCAGAGTGCTGGCTTTGCCACTCGCCAATGCCACGGCAAGTGTCTGGTTGCATTGTTGAGCAACAAGGAGCTGCTGCGTAGTTGCCTGAGCGACAAGGAACTCTTCGATCGTACTACCTGCAGCGAAGACGAGAGCGGCACCAATTGCGCCACCTGTGTAGATGGCAAATGCAATACATTTGCCTTCCCCTCAGATCGTTTGAGCTGCCACACCTGCACTAGCGCCGAATGCACCGCCAGCCGTGCAGAGTCATGCCGTGCCTATGACAAGAACGACTTCTGCTTTGCCAAGTACAACGACAACGGTGCCGTGCAGCTAATGGGTTGTGCGAGCAGCCAAACCACTGCTGACATGGAGCAATGGCGTCAATCAAATTTGCTGCATGAATGCCCCAACAATGACTGCAATTCCTATGACCGTCTACCCACAAGTGGCAGGTGCGTATCCTGTGACTCCAGCATAACGCCAAATTGTGCTCAATCCCCCAGTGAAGTTACCAATACTCAAATCTGTAATGCACCACTGGCGGATTGTATCACACGCATAGAGAACGGACACACCATCCGCGGCTGTCTGAGCAGCCTGAACAGCAATGAGGGTCAAGCCTGTGTGGCCAATGGCACCTGTGCCTCTTGTGCGGGCAGCAACTGCAACACGGATGTCTTCCCGATCAATCGTCGCAAGTGTCACATTTGCAATTCCGCTGGCAACACCAATTGTGCCAGCAATCCCAATTATCTGGCCATTTGTCCCATCTACGCCGCCGATGATACTTGTGTCGCTTCCTATGGCTCTGATAAATTCCTGCAACGCGGCTGTGGTAGCCAGATTCAATGTGAGATCGATGACGAGGATCATTGCCAGATATGTGACACGGATGGCTGCAACACGGCCAAGTTTAGCGGCTCTGCTGCCTTAGGTGGCATTGGCCTCGCCCTAACGCTACTTGTGTCTGTGGTCGTCACCAACTTGCGACTGTAGTGACAATTCCACACTTACTACCTAACTTGCCATAGCTCTAGTAGTTAAATAGCTGTACATAGAATATCTGCTTTAAAAAACAACATAAAATTAAAACGAAAACATTAAAAAAAAAATCATAACAGTTTGCTTGTAATTTATTATATATGTATATATTTATGTATTGGGAGTACAATCAGTTAATCAACAATTTATTGCATCTTGTCCGTCCTGACAGTTAAATAAATAAATCACTGATTGTCTTTGTTCCTCACTGAATGTTCAATGTGGTTAAATTAACCTGCAAACAACAGCAGCTGGCCCGGTCCGGCCAAGTAACTCCAACTCAACCGGCATCTGCAGCTGAATATGCATATAAAATGTTCATTTAAAATACAACAAAA
>JBAMCO010000320.1:0-10942 GCA_037075125.1 Hirtodrosophila caputudis | reverse complement strand
GCGTATGCTATCTCTGTTGCACTCAGTCGGTCGCTTTCGTTCTCGTTTTCTCTCTGTGTCTCTGTGTCTCTTTGTCTCTTTGTCACCCTCTTTAACTCCTACATAGGCCAGCGGAAGCAACAGTTTTTCATTTGTTTATGTGTCCGAGTTCCGTAGCGGCAGAACCAACCAACGGACAGGATTTAATGGTACTGGCCAACGGCTTGAACGACGACTAATTACAACAAACAACAGGCAAACAAAAATTAACTTATGTGCTCCATAAATTAGCCCAGTAATATAACTTTTCCGGGCAGCGTCTTGTACGAGTAATTGCCATGCAAACCTTCTGATAACTTGTTCATAAAAGTTTCTGCAATTATACTACAATTTAATATATTAATGGCAATACATTGCATAATCTCGTTGAGGTTTATTATAGTTTGTATGCCATAAAATATATATATATAGACTTGATGAAGTATATACGAGTATACTATAATTATTATTACAATAACAATAAAGTTTTTATTACTTTTGGGCACCATTGAGTTCATGCAAAGTAGTTTTCAATTAGGAAACTATTTTGGCACAGTTCTGATAGAGAGCTTTTATTTATAAACAAAGTGATGTATAAATTTGTTTATGCCTAATTAAATTTGTTGTAATTTAGTAAGGTAATGGAGGAGTCACTTGTCTTCTAAGAAGACAGAAACTGTAGACAGAAGTTTCATTGTTATAGGAACTAAGAACAGCGAGACTGATGAAGCAGAATGGCACAGTTTAGTTAGATATATCCTCTGGCAATATACATACAGTCAATTTTCAAATAGTTATAGAATTTATTTATTGACACAGCTAACTAAATTACCAAAAAAAAAAAACCAACTAATAAAATAAACGAAGCCACTAGTTTATGAATCGTTTAATTTGATTTATAAGTTTAAAGTACAAACGTTTTTGTGCGCTTAGAAATAATAATTTAATATTGTTGTTGTGCAAAAACTGGCATGAAATCATTTAAAAATCAATCACCTAAATAAATATGCAAATGAATAAGCTAAATAATAAATAAATAAATATTATAATTGTTTTGCTATTGCTGTTGTTGTTGTTGCGTTATTTATTTGTTTAAAATACTGTTTTGTTTGCATGTAAAATTAAGTGCTGATGACATGTGCGATTAAGTATATTTTTTTTTTGCACCGATGTGGCTGACAGAATATTAACATGGCTTTTGTATTTAAATGCATATTTTCGAAAATAGTTTTAAATCCTTGCAGGGGCTTAAAGCAATTTGCCAATCTGTAAGCTAGTCGACAAATTGCTTTATGTCAGTCAGGACAACGCAACATTACTCATAATGACGAGCAAAAAATTCGATTAGCTTAGAAAGCAATTAACATGCTAAGCATACACACACACATATACATGCACACACATACAGACACACACATACACATAAGCGCGCATACAAAGAAATTAAAAAGGATTTGTGGGCAAATGACTAAGGCATACAAATATGTACACTGAGAGAATTACGTTGTTTGACAATTCTTTGTTTAATTTAGTCATTAAATTTTGCTACTTTTTAAAGTTTAACATTTCTGATTAACATAATTGAAGGCTCTATTTTGTATGCAGTACAAATATAGACGCTAGCGGAGTTTGTGGTTTACAATCTCCAAAGATACATGTGAAATTTGTCTAGTAATGCCAAGTAACATGTTTCAACAATAAATATTTTTCTGAATAGTTTAAAAAAATGTCGTTTTAATGTACCTTAAATGAGTAAGCATGAAATGTAAACTACTCCTGACATGATTCGGCAAACACTTGATACAATTTGTCAATTATATTCTCGATTAGTTACACATTCTTAGTCTTCTTTTGCTTATATGTTAAGTGGGGGTTTTTTTGAGTGTATGTGTTGGAGAAAATCTGGCCTAAGTCTTTGGGCAAGTCGTGCGTTTGTTTTGGCTTTCCTTGGGCTATGTCAGGCACTGACTGATTGTCGGTCAGTTAATATCACTCAAGCATGAGAGCTGCCTTGGCGACGACCGCTGACAGATAATGTTGCTGACCATGTGAGCAGGCGATGAGTTGGCCAAAAAGCCCAGTTGGCCAAAAGATAATGAATGCGTTGACGTTCAAGCATTTAATGTGCCGAAACAATGATGAATTAGTGACGAGACAGAAATTTCTCAAGCGCAAAATAATGAGGCGTTTGGTTGCCCTCGACCTCAGTTTCATTCGCATTCCCATTCCCATTCCCCATTCCCATTCTCATTCTCAAGTCAAAGTCTCAGTTACAGTCTCTCATCCACAATTTACCATAGCCATGGCCAGAATTCACTGTGCGGGCAATTTGCTTTGAATTTAGTTGATTGCTGGACGGAATTTGGCGCCATTTGTGCTATGTGTGTGTGTATTTGTGTGTGTGTCTGTAGCATAGTCAAACGGTGCATTAAATTTGCAGAGCAACAGCAACAACATGCTCGGAATTTTCGATTAAGAACGCAGCCCAACAAGCATTTTGTATTTAAATTTTTACGTATTCAACATATTAACTTAATCGTTGCCTTTACCTAGGTATCTCAAACAGTGGTATCCAACAGTATCCAAACAGTTTGTCTGCGAGGTAAATTTGTCTCTGTCATCGCCTTTGACATTGACATGTGGTTCACTTCTTGCCAGCTTGTCTTTTTGGTCGTCGAGGGCGTTATGTTCAATGCATTAACATTGTGTGCCCTGGGACGATACTTGAAGTTAATAGTTTTTGTCTATTGGGGTATTTCCGTTACTGAAAATACTCTATTGAATTTCATATGGGGTCTTATAGAGAAATTCTCATTACATTAACAACTTGAGAGAGCGACAGACTCTTTGATATAAACAATAATTTCCGCTCCATATAGATGAGTGAATAAGCCAGGACACACGTTAAGTGAATTTATTCACAGACTTTGATTAACTAATAGAGTATATAATATTCGCATTGCATCTTCGCATCTTCTATTCATATTCTTATTTTCTTGTCAATGTTTTCACTAGCTTCAATCTTAAGTCTTGCATGTTATTGTAAGAAAAATGACGCACATTTCATCATACGAGTATATGTTTGGGAGCCACTTTTACTTTTATTTGGGGGCCCACATATTTTCGTAAACATTTTTAGTGGCTTTGTGAGCAAATTCATCATTGTTTTTTCTGTTTGTCTTACATAGTTTTGGCAGCTTTTACCGGAAAATTAAAGTGTAACTTTAAGAAGCCATGTAAAATACACACAAGCCATATATATACATCCAAAAAGTTAGTCAGGATGTGTGTGCGTGTGAGATTTGCGCACTCATCACAAGTTTTTGACAGTTTTATGCAACGGGGAATTGGACAGCAGATATATATATATATATATATATATATATACATATGTATATATTGCTGATGGATTGTTCTGGGCCAGAGCTTTGGGTGTATCTTAACTGAACGCAGTTGTTGCAAATTGGAAAGCTGCAACTTAATAGAAAACAAAAGGAGCTTAAAGTATTTTGCCTGTGTGGCTGGTTAGCTGGTTGGCTGGCTGTGCAAGATGAACTGCTGCAAAATTATGGAGAAATTGTAGATAAATATGTAATCAGATGAGCAACTAGCTGCAGATGTTCAAGGAAATATTATACCTTAACAGATTTGCAAAGAAAAAGTTGTAACGAGTCGACAGTTGATTGCATAAGGACTCTGCATCCGCAGCTACAGCTATATAATACAGGCAAGCCGATTCAGCGAATGGGCGACTAAACGACAAGGCGACAGAGCGACCGACAGCGTTTCAGAGCGACCAACTGAGTCGGCAAGTGGGTAATAGTTTCAGGTAAAAGCCTGTAAACGAGCAAACTGGCACAAACGAGCTGCAAGTTGAATGCTGATGGTGATGGTGGGGCAGTAACTGCGAGGGCAACGGTGCGGATGCTCGATATCCAAAGCATCTGTGGCAAATGTAGCTCGAGTCGTAGATATAAAGTCATCGAGTTGGAAACTGTTTGCCAGTGCCAAGCCAGTATATGGCTCAAGTAGAAACAGCATCAGCAGCAGTAGTAGAAGAGGGGTAGTAGAAGCAGCAGTACTGGCACTTTTCTCTGCATCGTCCTTTTTGCCGCTTGTTTTATTTATTACATGGCGTATACGCAATATTTGCACACGCCTTAGCCCCAGCGCAAATATGCAGCAATGCATTGTTTATATTTTTGTTTCTGTTTTACTGTCTCACAATTCTCATATTTTGTTTTTGGTTTCATTTGTTTTGTTGCTTATTTATTTTATTTTTATTTTTATTTTTATTTTTATTTTTTGGCAATTTTGTAATTGTTTCTATTGTTGAAGTGCTTGTAACTTTTTTAATCATTTTTATACATTTTCACAGTTGCATTTGACCAACAAAAAAGTCGTGGCAAAATTTTTGAATAGGCAACGCCCTGTAACCATTTCCACTCTCTCTCTTTCTCTCTGTTTCTCTCTCTCTCTCTCTCTCTTGTGCTTCAGCTTTGGCTCTCACTTTACGTTGTTGCTTTTAATTAAAACGAACTCTCAATACAATATGCTCGTCCTGGCGGGGTAGAGCGTGGTATATGGCCCAGGAGTAGAGCAGCCTTTTTTTGTTTACTGTTAATTTTAGCAAGTTCTCTGCCTTTTTTGTTGTTGTGTTGTTGTTGTTGTTGTTGTTCTATGTACATATTTTTTGCTGGTGCTGGTTTTTTTTTGGCGTTGGCATTGGCGTATCTTTTGCTAGAATTTTCACGTCTCGCCGGTATACGTTTTTGTTGTTGTTGTTTTTTTTTGTAATTGTACTTCCTGTAGTTTCTATAGTCTCTGCAGACGTTCGTGTTTATTTATTGTGGAATTCAACAGCAAAAGTTACAAACTAAAATTAGTAAAGTGGAGTTTTACCTTGGCTGATGTGTGGCCTGGCCTATAAAAAAAATACAACTACTTGAAAAGTGTGCCAATTGGAGAAGTTATTAGCGCTTGGGAGAGAGAATTGAATTTTAAACTGACTGCAGTTGTACTAAATGGTAGAAAATGATTAAATTTAAAGCAAATAGATATTTTATATATGTATATTTTCATATACGCATATTCGTCGCTTTAGTAACCAGAAATCATAAGTTTGAATAGAAATTCTTTAACGAATCATGCATTTATTTACTGAGTTAATTTAATATAGTTTATGCCTTGAATTTAAATATTACACAAACAGATATTAGACACATTTCTCAATACGAAACTAGCAACAAGCTTTAAATAAAAATAACTATGAGCTTAAATCTGGTACTTCATGAAGCATTTTTGCGTTTATTTCAAGCATTAAAGTTTAACCGTTTCAACTGAGGCTAGAAAAACAATTTTGTTTTCTGTCTAAGCTAAAAACTTATGCTTTAAATTGTGCGTAAAGCGCTTGGTAAACCAAAGCAAACCAAAAGATCATTAACGGCATGGTCAAACAAAAATCCCTGGCCAGTTATTGAAAGACTTTACCTGAGCATTCAAGTGGCCATTGTGGGCAGAGGCAAACGCAGAGGCAATAGCTGAGATAGAGATAGAGTTAAGGGCTGTGGCAGGGCCAAAGTGCCAGCAACACGAACCAAAAAGTGCAACAAGCACTTGAGAAACTTTTCTCATTTAACGCTGAGTCAAACTAAAAAGCTACTCAAAATCTATTTGACTTTGACTGTGTTGCGGGTGGAAATACTTAGAAAAACATTGGACACTTACGGCAACCAGTACGACTAGTAATAACAAAATATTAAGTTTAAGCGAATTTAAAAAAAAAACAGGAATGTCTATATATATCGTATATATATAAAAGTTTGCCTCCACTTGCAATTGGCGCACATTTAAGTTGTGTATTTTGTCCGTGAGGCTGGCTAAAGGGCTCAGGCAAATTTCAATTTAAATTTGCAATTTTCAATTGCCGACAAAATCAATTGCAGGAAACGGAAATGGTTGTGTTTTAGGTCAAAGTTAAATGCAATTTGTGAATCAATATACTTAACTTTGCCAATATTGTTGCATGCTGTCATATTCACTATTACTACATTATTTCAAAAGAGAAATTAGTGCATGTTGGGTTTGTGTAATGTGGCTACTGTCTGTGCTTCTGTTTGAATGAACATTTAGCAGCAGCTGTTCCAGTTAATGTTATTAAATTTGCAATATTTATTGGCATGTCAGATAAATTGTTAAGACATCCTTATAATTATATTATTAATATTTCCATCATTTTAGTCAGTACATTTTAACAAGAAACTGAAGACAACTGCATAATGGGAAGCATAAAAGGTTTTGTTGATATCAAAACCAAATATATTATATTATGCGCAAGTCAGGCAACCTTGAACATTTCTTAGAAGAGAGTATAATCCAATCGGGTATGTTCAGTTGCAACTTTCTAAACTTCTTGCTTTACACACATGCCACAACAAACTGGTAATAGATTTAGAGGTCGTTTTGCTGACATGCCTTTAGCTTGAATTTTTGTACATTGCCTTATGCTTTTTTTAAAGCACCAGTGAAAATATTTTTCTGATAGAATTTTCATTTGATTTTTTCACATCAACGCAAATGTCACACATAATGTTTGAAACAAAAAAAAAAAAAAAGTAAAATAAAATAATATGAAAAGAAAATATAAGTATATATATATATAATGTGTATATATATATATATATATTCTTATTCTATGTTATGTAGCTGCGTTGTTTTTCCACATCGTCTCCTTATTTTGCAAAAGTCAAATATTAGCTGAAAAGTTGAGAAAGTTTTCCCAAGCAATTTTTCGCTTACATTTTAGTAAGAGGCAGGCAGCTTGGAGGCAACTTCAACTCCAGCTCCTGTGCTGGTGCTTGGTCCATGCTCCTGGTCTAACTGTCAGCAGACGGAATGCTGTTGGCATTTCCTTTATTCCTGCCCCGCTTCGATCCTTATCTACTTAGTTTTGCTGAGCGTCTGCCACGCTTGGTTTTCTTTCTATATATATATATCTGTATATATCTGTATATATATCTGAATATATATATATATAATTTTTTCTTATTGCCGCAACGTCTTGCGCCACGCGTTTCAGTTTCCCCCAAAGTGCATTAAAAAATATTGTTGCTGCATGGTCGGATACGAACAGCGCGTATCATTTTTGATAAAATTCATGGTAATTGTTTCAACTGTGAATTTATCGAAGTTTTTCATGTTACGCACAAAACTTTGCCCTGCTCGGCAGTCATCCAGGCATTGCTTTTTATGGTATGGATAATGGAGAATCGAGAATGGTGGCTGCTTGTCAGGGTATAGCTGCTGCTTTTGCAACTTGGCACAGAGCTACAGAATTGGTTACATATCTATATATATATATAGAGTGAGCGAAAAAGAGATTTTCAAATTAAGTCTTTAAGTTTCATTCTATTAGTGGTTTCATTGCATATGAGTTTATAACTACATACACTAATAACAGAAGTTTTTATCCAATTAACAGTGAATTGTTAAATGAATATATTTGTTTTTGATTTGCAGTAATTGGCGCATAAGTTTTCACTTAATGAATAAAAAGACAACGAAAGAATTTAACACACGCTATTGAAATTTTTGCTGTTTCCGCAGTATAAAATATTTAAATTTGATTTGAACTTTTGAAGCCGTGCAGTAGTCATGTATACTTCTGAGTATATCAAAGTTAGACTTTTATCATTGTTTGCCACCGAGCCACATTGAAAACTTGCAACTTTTAATTTAAAAAACACCCAGCAAACTGTCTCAGTTTTCCCAGCCACAACATTTACATTAACTTTTGACCTTATCACAACAAAGCCAATAGAATCAATTTTGGCCCCCAATGAGAGACTAACAAAAGGAGCCCGCAATGCCAGCACATTGCTATGGTCCTGGGTCCTGAGATCTGGATTCTAGGTCCTGTACGAGCACGCACAATTGGGAGGAGATGTAGTAGTAGCTGTGTATATGGGGGACATAGCATGCCTTGAGTTTTCTAGCTGCACATGGCAGGACTCACACATTTACAGTTTGAGCAAGTATAATACGTATTGGCAATAATACAAAATGCCAAAGGTTAAAGTTTCCAGCACAAAAGTCAGATAAATGTCTGTTGTTTTAGCTGTGAAACTGTTTTCTGTTTTCTACCAAGAACACTATGGCACATTGCATTTGGTTTATGCAAGTTGGACTATTATTATCTGATTGTTTGTAGCAAGCTGTGTAACTCTGTGGGTTAAAGACTTAAAAAATACGCTGTAAAATTGTGTGGTGTGTAGATGGATATGATGTTTAATATATATTTAGAGAATAGTTAAATAAATGTGATATAAATTGTGTAAATTTCAAATAGTTTACAATCTTTTAAACTAATTGCTCTATCGATACCAAGGAGAGTTATAAATCAAATTGTCAGCATTATTAAAAGTAAAAGTTAAGTAAGAAAATTTAGCAAATTTAAAAGCTTTAAATATTTAGCCTGCCACTAAACACAATTGATATTTAAGTTAGATATATAGCCAAATAGTTGAAGGCTTTAGCTACAATGATATTTTAATAGCTTTGACAAACTTCTCATTATGGTTTGGCAGTTGTCGTGGGTGGTTCAGTTAGTTCAAATCTTAGGTGTGTGGCTGCGTGTTTGCCGTTAAAGGCATATTTCATGGTAAATTATTACGATGCTACGTGTGACGATGGCATAGAAAATGATGTGGAATACAATAACAACAGTTGAAAAACTAAAGTAAATTTAAACACATATTTCGAAAGGAGGAAAAGTGGTGGAACAGATGGAGGCAGTGGCAGATCCTTGATTCAAACTTATGGCCTGCTCAAGACGCAGTTGCAGAATGTAAAATTTATTGTTGAGTCGGGTGAAAAAGTGTTGGCTGCCTGCTGGGTATGTAGTACGTGGCCCAAGCACTCCCTGGAAGCTATACGAGATTATGATTAATTGTTGTATATAGTGTGTGTGTGTGTGTGTGCTGGATTCTGTGGGCGTGGCACGTGTGACAAAGCGCAGCGGTCAACGACACGTAGAACGAGTGAGAAGGACACACACAAAGAGAGAAAGAGAGAGAGAGGAAAACACAGAGAAAGAGAGGGAGAGAGTATGTATGCTCGAGGCTTGCCACGCTTGCCACATAAATATGAAGCCGTATGACATTGTGAGGGTATTAAAAATTAATTTACTTGCAACATGACTAACTGCTTGGTCTGAGTTTGGCCTTTTGAGCTTTTCGCCGGCTTATGCCACGAAGTATGCGCTACTTGCGCTAATATTTCACGCTCATTTTTGCGTAATTTAAAAACATCAAATATCCAATTAAACTTGCCACAAGCATTCATCCTCAATTTATAATAATTACAAACTAATTAACTCTGATCCCAGTGCCAAGGCAACGCTGCCAACCGCAAGGCAATGCCGAAAATGTGAAAATAATTATTAACTGAAATTAAACAAAATTACAGTAGCCTAACAACAACAACCACAGCCAGGATGACGCCATGAGTAGCAACAAAAAACTCACCATAGCAATCGAAAGCATTAGCCTTGGCCACGTTCTGCCAGACGCATAAAAATGATACAAAATTTAAATTTCATTTCATTAACAATTTGAAACGAACCGCAAAGCTTAAATAGGCCAGGATGTTGCTCAAGCATGAAACTGAACTGGCCTAAGGATGAGAAGTTGTGGAAATCTGTACACAACTACAGCTCATTAAAGCTGCCCCAAGTTCTGTACTGAGTGGTGAGTCCCAACGTCCTACAGCTCACGACAGTTCGGCATATTTATTTTAAAGTGCAAATTATGTGGGCAGTAGGAAGTAGGACGAGCCCAGCACACAAAGCCAGGCGCCAGTCAATTTGAGAAGTCACGCAGATTCTTTGGTCCTTCCGCAATATTCTTTTTTTTTTTTTTTTTTGGTTTTTTTTGTTGGCCAATGCATGTGGCAACTGGGGCATAAACTTTTGCCAGCAACCAAAACGTAGCAACAGTAGCAAAAAGGACCTTCAGCTTCAGAATCTAGCATGTGCGTTACGTTAATGGAATTAGAAAAGTTTTTAAGCAAAGTTAAACTGAATATACATATACATAAACATATACTTATACACTTATACACTTGTATATGTGCTATGAGTGTGATTTTGATAACACAAAAAGAAAAAAACATTGTACGTCTGTGTGTTTGCACTATATGTTCTCTCTCTCTATATATATATTTGGGCATGACATAAGCGAAGCTCAAGAATTGCGTAATGATAAAGTTTTTGCGTATTGGTTGACTTTCAGCAGAGGCTAAAGCCTCGCAACGCATTATTTATGTAGACATATTTATTAAGTTTTATATAGTATATAGTACTAAATGAACATCTTGTTCATTTCCAAGTTTAAATCAAACAATTTGTCAGCAATTGCATACAAATAATTGTAAACTAGGAAAACTGTTTCAGAGTTAATTATTAAAATGATTTAACACAAAGTTTTTCACATTTTCTGTTTATAGATAGACTTTCACTTAGGCTTAAATTATATGCGTCAAAGTTCTGGGAATTTGAATCAATATAGAAGTTTCAAATAAAATTAATTAATTTTTTGCTTTCTGTTTGCATACGTTAGTTAAAGGTAATTTGAGCTGGTAGAATGAAAAGATTTTTGTGATATGAATACGCTTTTATTTAATTAATATTCATTAAAACTTTGTAACATTTAATAAAAGCATTAATTAAGCAAGCTTCAAGTCTAGACAACAACATGTCAAAATATATATAGACTTTGTGGCATCTACACGAATAATTGCTTCAGTTGTCATTACTTATGGCAAGGATTGAACTTAAAACTACAATTAAAGTTTGCAAATATCTTTTATAAATATAAAATAATGGTCGTAAATGTGCCATGAAATTGAATATAGACATTAAATGTAA